>ML780502.1:381953-397197 GCA_009831015.1 Picea engelmannii | reverse complement strand
CTCATGTTGAATGTTATCCTTTAAAGTTCCTATGAATACATCAATCAAGTGCTCATATGGAATATCGGTTACCTTTATATTCAATCTTTGGAAGTTCTCAATGTGATCGGTAACTGAACCCTTTTGCTTGAGATTTATCAATTAGCTAAAGAAGGTATTGCTCCTTGTATCCTCATAGTGTGCTATCATTTCTTCCATGAAAATTGTCCAAGTGATGAGTGATTTGCGAGAGCAAAGCCATCGATACCATATAAATTGATTAGGTTCTAAATATAACGAAGAAAATCGTACCTTTTGTGTATGTGGCACATTATGGAGATCAAAGAATTGCTCCATCTGAAGTATCCATGTGATTGGGTCCTTGCCATCAAAATTCCTCATATCAATGTTAGGAATGTGGTTGGTCTTCAAACCAAAGTTGGAGTTTCTCCATTCTTGATTCACCTTCCTTGTGTCCTCATCATGAATTTAATGGGATGCATTTTCACTTTCAGGTGTCTTCTCTATTACGAAATTTTTCAATACTTCCATGATCTCCCCTTTTAAACCATCCATCTTAGTATCCAAATTAGCTTCCATTGAATCCATCTTCTTTTGTAGTTCATTTATGTCCCTATGCATTTATTCACCTTCATCAAGAGTCCAAGTAGGATTTTCTAGAGGCTTATTTGGTGTAGAAGTTCCCTTTTTTGGTGGCATGTTGGCCAAGTATCACTTTTGAGCCTTGATTTTGAGGTGGTTCTGCTAGACAATATTTCTTCTATTGTATCTCCCAAGTTTCATCCCTTCTGGGTATGAAACTTTATTTTATGTAGTTCTCTGATATTTCTTCTTTGCAATGCCACAGGTCTGATCAAAATTGGATGTGCCAAGTGTAATTTACGGTAACTTCCCCACAACTTGCCGATTTTTGTCCTTTCCAGGAGATCTCACTTGTATAGCGTTCCCCACACAAAATCATTGATATGAAATTATGAAAATTACACTAGAAATACTATAGACTGTCCATGATCCAATGAAGCCAGTCCCACTAAATTTGGATACTCTAGGAATAATTTATTATTGTTTTACCTGGAACACATTCTTGAGACTAGTCAATAGGAATAGTCAGATACCCTATCTTACACAGGGTGTATATACAAATTTGAGATGAACCAGAAGCTGAAATTTTTACCATAGACACCTTACTAATTTCTGTAAATAGCCTCCGACGTTCAAGGTCTAAAACGTTACAAAACAGTTTTTATAGTGAAAATTCTGAAATGACTCATTTCAGGATGATTCTAGAACCCTATCTTGTACATGATGTATCTCCGAAAGTATAAGGCTTCAGGAGATTAATTTTGAACCCAATGTACCTTGATCCATCTACTAAATACACTCCAATTTGTTCCTTCTGAAACATTGTATAAAAAATGTTATAGCGAAAATGCCAAGGTGTCTTAGATGTAGCAGTGAAACCCCAAGACCTTGAGCTCTGATACCATATGTTAAGAACCAAATATCAATATAGCATAGAAAATCCTCAGAGAAAGTACTCAACACCTTGAAAAAGAGATAATTTCAGATAATAAGCCTCTTTGAGGGGGCAACCTCCTTTTACCCCAGTTAAATGTTCAAGTACAAGATGATTCAAAATGAAAATGTCTCCTTGGTATATATAGGAGACTAGGAGTATAATTACAACTAATGGCCTAAAGACAACATAAATAAAATAACATTACTAATATAATATGCCCCAACTAAGGGTTAATGAGCCAATATTAGGGCTTAACAAATCAACGGCCCAAAGGCACATGCACTTACTATGCAAGATAGAAATGATCATCAATATCAGAAATATAAAAATAAATACAAAAGGAAATCTCATGCAAATTCAAAGAAGGAAGGGTACTCAAAACCCTTCAACGATGCATCCGGATCCAAAGGTGGAAAGGGAAGAAAAGGGGAGAAATGCACATACTTCCATAAATGATTCCATCAATAATCCACATGTATGAGAAAAAAGAAGATCTAATGACCCAAATACTTCAGCAAAAAAACCTTGGATATCACATTCCCGAGGGTGCCAAGAAGAAGAAGCCATAAGATGAGAATCCCAAGAAAGGAAATTCTAGCTAGGATTTTATTGCCATCAAGTCCTCTCCCGATGATTAGATCGTAGATTTAGGTGCATCACACCACATGGAAGCCACAAAAGAGGTCTATTCTTCATTGGATGCATGAAAAGGTCCTCCTATTCTGATGGGGGACAACTCTCCAGTCAAGGTCACCGACAAAGGAAGGATTGAACTCACAAATAGAAGCTTCAAGAATGTTCTACACACTCCCAAAATTTTCGTCAATCTTCTCTCCGTGTATTAGATGACTAACTCCGGCACCGGAATGAGAGTTATATTCACACCTGATGCAGTGAATATCTATGACATACAAACCAATTGCAAGGTTTCTACCGATGAGGTAAATCATCAATATATACTTTACACATTTTTTGAATTTATTGAACCAGATTCTGCATTACTACTTACCCATGCTGATGAAAGCAGTAGGATTTGGCATGAAAGGTTCAGGAATTTAAATTTCAGATATATGAAACAACTTAGAAAGTAGGGATTGGTTGATGGTCTACCAGACATCCGTTTATCCAAATGAATTTGTGAGGGATGTGTTCTTGGAAAACACCCTCAAGAGAATTTCGACAAAGGAAAGACTCATAGAGCTTCCTCTCCTTTAGATATGATCCATAGTGACCTCATGGGCCCTTTTCCGCATCCATCAATCAAAAAATCAAGGTACGTGCTCATTTTTATTGATAATTTCTCACGCTTCACATGGATTTTCTTTCTTAGGAAAAAATCATAGGTCTTTCAATACCTCAAATATTTCAAAGCCCTTGTTGAGACACATCCAGGAAAGAAAATCAAAATCCTACGAACTGATAATGGGGGAGAGTATGTTAGCCATGAGGTCCAAAATCTCTGTCATGAGGTAGGGATTTAGTTGTAGCACACATTTGCCTACACTCCAGAGAAAAACAGAGTTGCTAAGCGGAAAAATAGATCTCTAAAAAAGATGGCATCTTGCATGCTACATGCAAAGTCACTTCCATAGAGATTATGGGTCAAAGCACTTAATCGTGAAACCTACATCCAAAACATATATCCCCATAGATATGTCAAGGATAAGAACCTCTATGAGGCTTGGAGCGGCCTCAAACCGGAAGTGACCCACTTTCGTATTTTTGGTTTACGTGCATGGGCCTAGATTCCCTCTGAAAAGAGAAAGGAACTTGATCCACAATGCACACAGTGTATATTTATTGGATACCCCGATAGTGTGAAAGGACACAAACTTATTGATATTTCCTCAGACTGACTCATCATTGAGTGAAATGTCCAATTCGAGGAAAGTGTCTCGCATGTACCTCAGCAGCCGCATGTGTCGCCTTTGTTTTTCCACCTGTCAAAGATGATGAGAATGCACATGCCGACTCTTCTTCAGATGAGATTTACGATTCAGATGATACATATATAGAGTTAGTATAGTCATGTGCAGAGTCAATGAATCTAGATGCAGATGTAGAACCAGATTTGAGGCCCAAGTGGGATCAGACTACTCTTTAGGATGTAGAGGATCTTGTTGGGGATCCAACTGATACTAGGAGGACTCAGTCTTATTTAGAGGAGCATCCTCTTTCACTCACTACCACTAAATTGTTTCCACCCAGACATATTTTCTTGGTTTAGTCTTCAGATCCACAGTCTTATGGTGAGGCTACTGGAAATCCCTTTTGGGAATCCACCATGCAGGAGGAGTACAACTCCCTCCTTGAGAACCAAACTTGGGATCTGGTTCCCCTTCCTTTTGGAAGGAAACTTGTCAAGTGCATATGGGTCTATAGGGACCAAGAGCGTAGTATATGAACATATTAGTATATACAAAGCCATGCTAGTTTCTAAAGGATTTCAGCAGGTGCATGCCATTGACTATGATGAGACCTTCTCTCCAGTAGCGAAGATGGATTCCATACGTTTGACACTTACCATTGTGGTAGCTAAGGGATGGTAATTGCATCAGATGGATGTGAATAATGCATTTCTTCATGGTGATCTGTCTGAGGATATCTATATGGAGCAACCCTAGGGATTTATGCAGGATTCCTCTTTGGTCTGTCAACTGAAGAAGTCTCTTTATGGCCTCAATCAGGCTATGAGGGCATGGTATTCCAAGATGGAATCTTACTTGCTATCATAGAACTTTGTATGTTGTAAGTCAGACCTGAATGTTTACATGCTTAGGATGATTGATTCACTTCTACTCATAGTTTTGTATGTTGATGATTTGATGATAATCGGTTGCTCGACTTCAGTGATTGCTGTAGTCAAGAGGATTCTACATGAAGGACATGGGTTCTCTACATTTCTTCCTTGAACTCGAGATCAGTTAAGATGCATCAGGCATCAAACTATCTTAGGCCAAGTATGCACGAGATCTCCTTAAGAAGTTTCACATGATAGAATACAAGTCTTCCTTGACTCCTTTCTTATCAAGAGTTTGAGCTGAGGATGGCAGGGACACTCCACTGGTTGAAAACACCTTGTACATACAACTAGTGGGGATCTTGTTGTATCTCACACACTCCAGACCAGACCTCTCCTATGCAATTGGCGTAGTTTTCAGGTTCATGCAGGAGCCACATGAGCTACATTGGAAGGATGCAAAGCGTATCCTTTGATATGTACAAGGTACCATCACCTTTAGGATTCACTATTCAACATACTCTACATTGGACCTCATCGGGTTCACTGATTCTGACTAGGTTGACGATAGCTTTGATCGCAAGTCCACATCTGGTTACTCACTCAATCTTGGTTCTGGGCCTATCTGTTGGTCGAGCAAGAAGCAGGCTACTATTTCTCTATATTCAGCTGAGGCAGAGTATATAGGGGTAGTTAACATAACCATTCAGGCTATGTGGCTACAACATTTTCTCATTGATTTGGGCATTCAGTTTCATTGGTCGATCGCCATTTGGTGTGAAAACCAGAGCACTTAGAATTTTTGCAGAGATCCAATTCAGAGGCAACAGATGAAGCACATCGGAATCCACATGCACTGCATTCGGGAATTAGTACATGAGGGTTTCATCGACCTGCAATTTTTTCCGTCAACAAAATATAATACATACATCTTCACCAATACCTTCACTGAGTAGAAGTTCCATTCTCTACACAGTCTTCTTGGAGTGAAGGACACAGTTGCATAGCAACTGTTAGTTCTTCTTTTTACATACATTGTACCTTGAGGGGGGGTTTTCCCCATGAGGTTTTCCCTCTTTCCTCATTCTATTTCAGTGTATCTTTTATATTTGGGTACCTAACATGGCCTCATTGTCAGGACCCATTCTTTAATTTCACCATAGTAATGTTGTTGGAGTCACTTTACACACACCTAGGATTTATTTTTCCTAAGGTTTTTCCTATGTTTATTAGTCATTATCTAGTCTCCTATATTTTAGGAAGAATATTCCTCTAGGGAGAATATTCTCTTCAATTTTCACTTCAGTTTGATCAGTTGAGTGGAGTCTATATGCTACATTGGGATTATGACCATGCAAAATTGGCATCATCAGTGACCCAGAGATGATTTTAGGGGCTAAATTTCGGTAATGGACTAATTTTCGATGGTTTTTGCCAAAAAACGATTTGCTATTCTAAAAATGATTCGCCCAAATTCTAGACCACCACTATGGCGCATTGGATTCTCCTCCAGTGCACATTGGTTGAGTTATACAAATTATATCATGTGTAAATTATCATTCATTCATTTGGTTAATGATAATTCTTCCATTATTTCTCTCCTTCTTCTCCTTTCTTCTATTTTCTCTGCAACTGTGTATGTCGATTTCCATCTAGATCTATTCTGTGTAGGTTCAACACATTTACAGTCAAGATTGGTTTTCTACAACCATAAGGCTGATAATATCTCTGCAATAACCTTTTTTTTCCAGCCTTTCTTTTTGAGTTAAAGTTATTTCTTAATCATTGGTGAGTTGAGATAACTTTCACTAGCTTTATCTCTTGTTTATTTGTCATATTCTTCGCACTTATATTGCAGCCTTTGTTATATTTATTGAGATCATATATATCATTTAATTTGGTTGCAATTATGGAAAGCAAGCTTAAATTTCATTTCCAACTAACATATTATTATATGCTTGGTTTTCTCTATGTCTCGGGTAGGTATTCACACTTGGCAGGTTACTCAACTCATCTGGAAACCCTTGAAACTTCTCAAGACTCTTTCTCAAGATATTCATACCATTTAGAATTGACCTCTAGGTACATCAATTCATACTTACTATTTTCCATCTCATTTCCCCCTAGGGTCACTATGATTCCCCCCTTGAGGTGAATACCTCTCCTATAAAGTAACGGTGACACTTGCATAAGGTGACAGTGGGTAGGTGACTTCCTAGTTGTATCCAATTGGTGGTTGGGTCAGGATTTTCCCAACCTACAACTTGTGTGATAACATTTTTGCGCCGATGTTGGGGAGGATTTTGAATCCTCTTCCGAACCCTAACGACACTTTGGAAAGATATCTTGAAGCCTTTACCCTATATTTCCTAATGAATCCACCCAGGGGACATTCCCTTTCCACTTTTCTTGATGAGATATTCTTGAAGCTCATCTGGTGACTCCACCTTCCATGAACCCACCTTTCCCTCTTTCCCCCTTTCCCTCCTTCAGTGAGACTTGATCTCACCTGGAGACTCCATTGATGTGTCCTTTAGGTCAATGTAATTATGGAACCATGGGATGCAACCTCACCCATAACTTTTTATGGCTCGAAGATGTCATTTCTACAGATGGAAAAGGAAAAGGATGCTAATAAATCTTGGAAATGATGAATCACATAAAAGAGTTGTTTCTTGCCCTTAACAATGAATATTCAGACGATAAATTTGATGAAGACATCCAAGCCTTTTTTCCTCCCGCACATCAAGAAGAGAACATGATGAGTTGTAATCCTTTTGAAGATATTTATGACACTTTATTCCGTGACTTCGGTAATGAAGAGGTTTAGAGGAGCCCTTGGATGCGAGAGATATTTTTGAAAAAGGACACATGAAGAAATTTGCATTAAGAATGAAGCCTCATGTGATGAAGAGGCGATGGAGGAGCACACCCATGAAGAGAAAAAAATAATCTTGATGAAGTGAAACATGCTGAGGCATCATTATCTTTGCTCCCACATGATGTAGTTGAGGTTGTCCAGCCATTCTCTCCTCCTATTCATGAAGTTCAAGAAGAAACTAGCCTCAATGATGAATGTGAGGACCCTGTTGAAGACGTCCATGCCTCTACTCCTCTTGCACATGAAGATAAAGAGATGGTCACTTTTGCTGATGGTTGTTGAGGAAAATATATGAATGATCTTACTCAAGCATTTTCAGATTCTTCTTGGCTAAATAAAAATAGACGAGAATCTCACACTATGTTTATAGCGAAAAAAAATAACATCCTAACTCACAAGTATTAATTACCAGTGCTTAGGCTAGTATTTTATTAATAAAAAGCTTGCTGGAAATTTACATTTTATGTAATTTTCTGAATATAACAGTCACTGAAATAAATGTAAAGATAGAAGTAAAGACACCAAGATGATAATCAAGACATATGAGACATAAAGTAATCCTTTATTTCATTCCAATTCACCAAAGAATCATTCTTTCACAAAATTTCATGCAGAAATTTAGGACAAATTCAAACTTAGACATCCTCGATGGAACATACAAAAGGACCTTCAATAGAAAATAAAAAATTGAACTCTAAAAGATGGATCAGCTTGCCACAGATTGCTGCCCACTTGAATCTGCACAATAGCCTTTGTTAGTCATGAAAACTAATTCACAAACAGACAAGTCTACACAGAATATCAAAGATAGACCAACACATTTGAAAAACAAGTGTCTGAATGATGTAATTCAACCCCGAATCTTGTGGTCTACAATAAGACCCTGCTATCATAAAAAAAATTAGGCTTGTCATAAATTAAGGAATGAATGAAACTGAACTATCTTAGCATAAACTCAAAGAGAAAAACTTAGTATGCTTCTCCTTCTATCCTCCTCTTGTTTCTCCCTTTCCTTTTTCCTTTAAACAAATTAGAATTGGTTGAAGTAGTGGAAACAACTCATTAGTTAAGTTAATTAAAATACAACCAAATTTTACTTAAGGGGAAGAGTAATAATCATAATACAAGCTTTTTAAATAAATAATAACTAGTAGGTGGGACCCCTTATGACTCCCTTTAGCTCTTAACAATCATAACATAAATAGTTAATTAAGAAAAACACCTCCATGTGACCCCCATCATCACATGCACATTTTGACGATTTATCTCATTTATATTTGACATTGTTTTCAAAAATGCATTAGTCATATATCCAAAAATAAAACATGATGTCCAAACTCCTGAAGTCAACTGTCATCAACAATAGATAAAATAAAATAAAAAACTCAAAAGACATATTTCCCACTCTGAGATGCAATCTTTCCTTGATTGTTGTTGTCACCCTTTGATTTTCCTGAATTTTCCTTTGGCTGCGATGAGCCTTTAGGCCTAATCTCACTGATCACATGAGAACAATCATCCCTCAAATGCATCCGGGAAGACTTAGATTTGTCAGAGCCATTGGAGGGTGAGGAAGGGGAAACAATGGATTTTCCTTTGTCAGGGGCATGGTGGGCCTTGGTTTTCAATCGTTTGCTAGAATGGGAGGACTGCATTGGTGAGTGGTCAGGGGCAACTTGGAAAATTTGATTATTAGGCGGAGGAGCAGGAAAAGACAAATTGGGCCAGCCATGATGTTGGGAGACTGTCAGGTGGACAATCTCTTGCCATCCGTCATTTTCGAGAACCTCAGGTTGCAATGAGACTTGAGGGGGCATAGGAATACTGGGGGCTTTTGTAAATTAGAAGGGAGGCCTTTTAGGCCTAGGTTGCACCACTCCTTGCCCAATCCAATTGAAAAATCCAGCCTAGAAAAAATGGCCTAACTCTTGTGAGTCAGTGTCAAAATGTATGGAGAACCTTGGCCTTCTTGGGTCTCTATTCCAATTACCTCTCCCTCTGTTTCCTCTGCCATGGCTACCTTGGCTGAAAAAAATCATTCCTGCATGCATGATTGATTAGCAAATAGTCTTTTAAATAACCATACATGACAACTCTTTAAAAATATGAAATAGATTTTGGCTCAACAACGTATGAGACTCATGCAATCCAATCTAGACAAATTGTTAAACTATTTGTCAATGAGCAGGGGGTGAACAAAGGGTTCTGGGATATGTGAGGGGATTGTATTGAGCGAAACATGATATAATGAGGGGGAAAAAGAACACGGTTACTACTCAAAGAAAACAAAAATCAACTGTAATGCAAACCAAAGAAAACATTCATTGTAATCCAACCAAGACAATGCAACTTCAAACTGTTTCAATACATAATTCTCCTTCACCATAATCAATTTTAGAACAGAGAGTGAAAAATGAATGTGGGAAGGAGATGGGGTTGTAATTAGAGAAAAAACGAAATAATGGTAGGGAAAGAGAGCGATTACTGTTCATAAATTTAATTAAGTGATCCATAAACCATTCTGTAAAGGGAAACACCTCAACAAAATGACCAGTGAGACCCAAAACAATTACTGTGTAAAGTTCAAACAATTATGTGCATCAACTTGCTCACTATAATCAAATATTTAACACAGTGCCATCAAACAAGACAATTTGCGTTCCAAAACCACCTGTAGAGGAGCTCTACTTTTATCATCCATCCATTTAACATTTAAGCAATTTCCAAACTAATACAAAGTCAATTACTTCCACTCCACTGATCAACCACTGCTAACTATTTCAATCATCAAATGCATACATAAAAATCATGCTCGATTATGTCTTTCAACTCATTTAGTAATTAAATTGCAATGAGGTTATACTGTCACATCACCCGTGCCTAACACTGTTAAAATGCATGATATTCACTTAACATTCATAGTGGACAATCAACACAATGATTCATATTTATCTTTCAAAGATCCTGGCTTGCTATTTAAACATGCAAATAACAATCACTAGTTTAATTCATGCTATGCTATGAAATATACAACCATTCAACAAAACACAATTGCATTTCTGTGACTATACATGTCCAATTTTTCTTTGACTCTAAACATTCAAAATGCTGGGGTATCCATATAACAAAATGAGACAACAACAACAATCCCAACCTCATAATACAAATAATCAAAATGCAACAAAGGCACGTTTAGAAACTCTGTGACTATCTCTGAGTGCGCAATCCAAAAAATATCCATAGCATACACAGTGGGCAACCATACCATAAACACCACGATGCAACATTCCCATTTGACAATTTTGAACACACAGTCACAGTATCATTAACTCAACCTATCGTGCCGAGTTATCAATCCACTACAAAGAGGAAGCAACAGTATTGGTCGAATTAATCAAACTGCAACCAAACCATACTGTGTAAAAACTTGTGCCCATTCTTGACAACGCAATCAAATAACCGTACATACATAGTAGATGGAAATTCCATAAGAAACTGGATTTCAATAATCATTTGGACATTAAAAACACACAGTTACAATAATCATTGATTCATGCTTATAGGAACACCACTCATACCAATGCATCAAGAGTGAAGCATCATTGTGCATTGATCAATTAAGAACAGTGTTGGGTTATCAATTTAATAAACACAAGGACAACGACTATGCATTTGATTTAACAACTCGTTCCAATTAACCATGCTGAGATTATCCACCCAATAATAACAATTGCAGTGACTAGATGCCAAAACCAACACCAATATCATATAATCAACTTTGGTCGAGCCGACAATCAACTCTGTCGACAATACATACCAATCTATAAATGCCAATAGCAAACCCAACAAGCCACAATGGTTTTCTTTATCAACCCTCATACTCGAGGAGTTAAGGGTTTGCCCTGTGGCCAACATAGGGAGATTAAAGTTGACTCTTCTCAATGGTAAAAACCTTCGAGACCAACAGTGCATACATAGAGAAAACCACAATTTATTTTGTGGACAGAGTGGAAAATCCTGTGATAGGAGAGGCTATGAATAGAGGAGCAAAGCTCTAATTCAACATTGTAATGATATTTAACACACACAGGCTAAGACCCTCGTGGCTCTCCAGTCAACCAACTACAATGCTGAGGTGAAAACATGACTGAGAAGAAGCAATATAATCCACTATGTGACCATTAATAGCGACAACAACCCAATGCCCAAGTGAAAAAAATGGAGTGACACCAAGCGCTTCCAACCATTAAACCCCATAAAAGCCAAAGACTGGGAATAGTGATATGAATGCGTGAAGACAACCAACCACTCAATACCAAACAAAACCCTCCAACTAAACCAACAAGGATGACAGAGAGCCTTTATGGATGCTAACACCTAGGATGACCAATAACACCGTGACTTCAACATTATTGTAGAGAAACCATCAACGCTTCATTCCAAAATCACAATTTTACACAGTTGCAATATTTAAGGAAAGAACAATCCATACATCCGAGCCAATATCCATTTCATAAACAAAGCAGACTCATGGATGAAAAAAAAAAGATATACTTGTAATACAAGCACCTTAAATGCAAGTTGGTCGAGTGGTTCCTCCCTACATGAAAATCAGAGCATAACCACAACAAAAAAGTTGAACAATAACCCGACTAGGGTGGCGGCCAATGGAAGGAGTAAGGGTGACATGCAGGAAATGCACATCACCTCCACCCTCAGTCAATTAATTCATTAGTACATGCCAACAATCTTCCATTAACCCAATTAATTAAACCATGTATCAAAACCATCAACCATTAAAACCAATAGCACAACCCATATCAACTTATGCCATAAAATAATCCCAATGCATATCAACTATATAACTCAATGAATTGCATAGATTTAACTTAGTATCTAGGATAAAACCAATCCATTAAAAATCGATGCATGTAGTGTAGTATATAGCATGGTTTAGTTCCTTCCCTTTGCTCTTATATTGCTTTTTCTTTTTTCCAATTGCTTGTATATGTTATTGCTAACATGTTTATTGTGCAGGTCTCCTAGTAATATATCCCAATAAAAGATAACAGTGATAACAAGGATAACATAGGCCGTTGTAAAATAAAACTTGAGCCTAGAGCAACTAAAAAAAACAGAACATGCTTTCTCCATCACCAATAACCCAAGATTATATCACCATGTAAGCAGTGCTGAACAATAGCACAACATCAAAAAAAGAACCAGAACTGATCTCCAATCTACAAGGGGGTCCCACCTACTAGTATTATTTAGATTTTATAATAATAGGATTTAGCAACACTTTGCGGGCAAAATTTGTTGATGATTTTAATCGTCAACAAAATGGCGAATCCACAGGGAAATTTGTTTTTAACATATTTAGAACTCAGAACTCATGGTTTCAGACCAAGAACAACAAGTCAAGAAGATATAACCAGGAAGATTATGCAATAGGGGGAAGTGAGCGGATTTAATGGAAATATGACCAGGAATTTGGGAATAATTCATGAAAAGTGTTAATTATGAGGGGTTTTTACCACTGTATGTATAATCATTTGACCGTAATATGCTCTTAACTTTAAGGAGAAAATTTATAGACTTGCTCTTAAAATCTCAACGGATGAAGAAATGGCAAGAAGAAGCGGGAGATAACCAATTCTTTACAAGACAACAATGGAAATATATAACAATTTCAAGGGTCCTTTAGAGGAGACATCATAAAAGCTATGTAAGCTTGATTGTTATTGACTAACAACGCTTTGCAGGAGTGTCAATGTGGAATAATTGATCCAACATCCTATCTTGACCAAATTAACTAAAAGATGATAGGAAACAAAATCATGACAAAAGTAAAAATGCAGAAATTAAAACAACAACAATAAAAGAAAAAAATGAAGAAAACAACAAGAAAATTTTTAACTCAGAAAGCCGAAGTCAAACTACTATAAAGCAGAAAAAGAAGCTCAAAAATGAAAGCAGAGTTAGGCTACTAGTATACATAAAATCCAGACAACATTAGAACTTTTCATGTTGGTCCCTCGCAATATTTCAAGTGAGGGATGTGAGCACTGTAGGAAAACAATTGCTTATGTAAATCCTTTAAAATGTAAGAGTTAGTTTCCAAGACAAAAGCAATTTGGAAAATACCCAACACTTGGAATTATGATGTAATTATCAGCCCCTTGACACACACAATTAGATCATCAAGATAGAGATGGAGACTTAACAATTCATCGAGAGTCGTGTTCATATGTCTTTTAAAGGCGATACTTGTATAGAGTAAGACAAAAAACATGCATTTGTAAGACATGGTACCCCGATTTGTGATAAGAGTGGTTTTGTGAGCATCTTCCCTTTTCACCTTGATTTTCTTGCAACCCAAAAAACTGTCAAGTAAGGGTATTAACTGTGACTCTATAACCTGCTGCAGAACCATTTCCACAATGAGGGGAGGAATGTTGGACACACCTACCACACTTAGAGAGGGGGGGGCGGGGGGGGGTGAATGAGTGTGAGGATCTTTTTTCCAAAACTTCCCTCTTACACAAAAACTCCTTAGTTAACATTCGACATTTTCTCATTACTCATTACTGTCATTTATAATCAGTTATATGTGAATACATATTAGAAACATATATCAACAACATATCATGAACAAATAATATCCACAAGGAACACAAAGAACACAAGATGTATGTACAATTTTTCTTTTTATTATGGACTTGAATCCAGGGGTTTTTCAACAACAACTGCATAGAGTACAACTCTACAAGAGCACCATCTCTATATGCAAGACTCAACTTACATTATCAACACCAACTGAGATGAGGAAACAATCCTCAACAAATATCAATCTGTCAACATAAACAAGTGCATCAACCATGCACTAACCTGTGCCAAACAATCTGTAATCAACCTATACCATAAACAAGTGCATCCAACCATGTACAAAGTATATGCCAATCATGTGTCAACTACTCATCAATATGTACCAACATCATCAACTATACACCTCATGTATGTGCCAACTCATCAACTGCTTGTCTCAACCATGACTAGTTTTGGATTAGTCAACAACCCCAACTTGAAATAATCATAACTTTGTACTTGTAATGAATAAAAATATGAAACTGATACACAATTTTCTTCAGTGTGGTTTATGAATTCCTCTAGGTGGAACTACTTGGAACCTCTCATAAAATGATTTATAGCAAAAATGACATACCTTTCTGAATTCTGGCATATTTTAGAGAGAGACCTTGTAGAGCGTTCCCCACACAAAATATTTGTTGAATTGATATTAAAATGTTACAAACAATACTAAATACTATACCCTAACCATTACATTTTGTCTCACTTAATTTGGATCTGTTATGAAGAAGTTATGACGTTTTTAACTGAAACACTTGTTTTTGACTAGTTTTAGGACTAGCCACAAACCCTACTTTCCACAGAGTGTAACTCCCAAAATACAATGACCCACAAGCTGAATTTTTTACCACAGATACTTGGGTATGTTTTTGAAATGGCATAGAAATTTCACGGTCTGAATAATTATAGAAATTTTTTTATAGTGAAAATGGTGAGATGACTTGTAAATAACATACCTTAGAAAGCATCATCAAAAGAATTTATCCTCCCTTCAATTCCGGCCCTCTTTTCTTCACCTTCCTTCTGAAATTTGGCTTAGATATCCTTGGTTGCCTCAGTCACCTTTAGATCTTCAATATTCTCAAGTGTTCCACACCAAAAATGATCAAGAAGCTCTCACAAGAAGCTCTCCATCAATACTCCAAAAGATATTATCACAAGAAGCTCTCCATTGATCCACAAAAAGGATGATCTACAAGAGACCATCGCTATCTTATTTATACTTTCATCCTCTAGGTCACTTAACCCATTTCTAGGTCACTTAATCTATTTTCCTTATTTTAGGTTTAACCACTTTCCATAAATATAAAGTTCTCCAATACTTTATCATTTAAATATTCCTTCTTGATTTTGTCACCTTACTTTATCATTTCTTGATTTTGTCACTTCTCTTGATTATTTAAATAATCCACCTTGACTTTGTTACCTTACTTTATCATTTAAATAATTATTT
>ML780502.1:321027-350851 GCA_009831015.1 Picea engelmannii | reverse complement strand
CATCTTGAATAGTTAGATGTAAAAACAACTTTTCTCCATGGGGATTTGGAGGAAGAGATTTATATGCAGTAGCCACAGGGGTATGAGGTCAAAGGGAAGGAGAATTTGGTATGCAGGTTGAAGAAGAGCTTGTATGGCCTAAATAAAGCTCCAAGGAAGTGGTATTTGAAGTTTGACAGGTTTATGATAGAACAGGGTTATAGTAGATGTCATTCCGATCACTATGTTTATTTTTAAAGGCTAGAAAATGGAAGCTATATTATCTTGCTATTGTATGTAGATGACATGCTTGTTGCAGGGTCTAATATGTAGGATATAAATATGCTTAAGAAGAAATTAGCCAATTCATTTGCGATGAAGGATTTGGGTGCTGTAAAGAAAATCCTTGGCATGAGAATAACAAGAGACAACAAAAATCACAAATTGACATTGTCTCAGGGTAAGTACACAGAGAAGGTGTTGGAGAGGTTTAGAATGGAGAATGCAAAACCAGTTATTACACCTTTGGCCAGCCATTTCAAATTAACTAAGGAAATGTGTCCCAAGACACAGGAGGAGATATAATACATGTCTAGGGTCCCTTATTCATCAGCAGTTGGAAGCTTGATGTTTGCAATGGTTTGTACAAGACCAGATATTGCACATGCAGTGGGAGTTGTGAGCAGGTATATGAACAATCCAGGTAAAGAACATTGGGAGGCAGTAAAGTGGATTCTCAGGTATTTGAGAGGTACTTCTACTCATGCATTATGTTTTGGAGGTTCAAAAACTTTTCAACAGGGATATGTTGATTCAGATATGGCAGGTGATAAAGACAGCAGGAGCACCACCACAACGTATGTTTTTACTATGGGTGGAACAACAGTAATTTGGATTTCAAAACTACAAAAGGTTGTTGCACTTTCAACAACAGAGGCAAAGTATGTTTCTTCTATAGAGGCTAGTAAAGAGATGATTTGGTTACAAAGGTTTATGGAGGAATTGGGAAAGAAGCAGGAGAATAACAGGTTGTACTATGACCGTGAGAGTGCAATTCATATTACAAAGAACTTAGCCTTCCATTCAAATAATAAGAATATACAGTTGAGGTACCACTTCATATGATCCACCTTGGAATATGGACATTTGAAGTTGGAAAAGATACACAGTAACCATAATCCTGCAGACATGTTAACAAAGGGAGTAACCAGAGAGAAACTGAGTTCCTGCTCAGTTTCAGTTGGTCTTCAAGAATGAAGATGAAGATGAGAAATTTTCCAGGTCCAAGAAGGTTCAAGGTCCATCATATACAACATCGATGGAGTTGGTGAGATCAATATCCAAGTGGGAGATGGTTGGTTGTGGAGCCTGATTATGTTCCTGATTCAGAGGTACTTGATTTCAGATGTGTTTATACCCCATGAAGACTTTACACCCCAGAAGTATGTACACTCTTCCACGCAGGGGAGTACAGAGGGGGGGTACCCCCTTTGCGGGGTCTAGGGGGCCTATCCCCCCAGCTGGGGGGTTCGAGGGAAAGCGGGCCCCCAGCAGGGGTTCGGGGGCGAAGCCCCCCGAAGGAAAAATTGCCTTGTAAATGTATATTGTAATTTCATTGTAAATCTAAACTGTTCATTATAAGGTCGCAGATATAATGGTAGAAATTATGTTAGGGTTTTTTTCTCTAGAAGGAAACCCTTTGTTATGAGGGAAATTTATTGCAGCTATGCATTATGGAAAGTATTGTATTCTGAGAGAGGAGACTGTGAGAGAAAGAAGAGGAAATTACAACGGGTTTTGCTGTAGGTTGTATCCTTTCATTTGCTGGATAATAATAAAGGAAGGACCTGGCAATTTCTCTAGTGGACGTAGCCCACACTGGGTGAACCATGTAAATCTGTGTCTCTCTTGTATTGTGTATATTCTATGTTTTGTTTCCACATTTTTTTTATTTTATTGCTCCACAGTCCTGTTTTTTTAACAAGTCCTAGACCAAGAACCCCAGTCATCTATTGGGGGCCCACATAAGGGTCTTTATGCTTGGTCCCAGACTAAGAACCCTAGTCATATACTGGGGGCCCACACAAGGGTATTTCTTCTTGGTCCCAGACCAAGAACCCCAATCATCTATTGTGGGCCCACACAAGGGTCTTTTTTCTTGGTCCCAGACCAAGAACCCCAATCATCTACTGGGGGCCCACACAAGGGTCTTTTGTCATGGCTCTCACTGCTTGGTCTCTTACCAAGAAACACCAGGAGTGTGCTAGGGGCCCTAGTCTACCGCTAAGGTCTTTTCCATCCTCAGAATAATGGCTCTTGTAGCTGCATTAATTTCAACACTCCCTCTAAACAAGAGAGGCATTCTCATCAACACCAAGCTTGTCTCAAAAGTACACATACTTTGTCAATGACATAGGCTTAGTCAAAATATCTGATTTTTGTTCCACCATTGGAACATATTGAATACTGAGAATGTTCTTCTACACTATGTCCCAAACATAGTGATATCTCATCTCAATGTGTTTTGTCATAAAAATATAGGAATCACAATGAAATTTACATAACTCTGGTTATCACAGTGGATTACTGTGGGTTTTAACACATCACTAAACAAATTTGAGAGTAGATTTCAGAGCCACACTGCTTCTATACTGGCAACACTTGCAGCATTGTATCCTACCTCTACAATGATCTGGGTTGTGGAGACCTATTATCTGATGGACCAGGAGATCATAGTTGAATAATATATGAAAGTACTCTTCTGGTCCACTGTACTACCCATCCTATCTGAATATGTATAACCATGAAGCATTACACCTCTACTAAAGTGTATCTAAGCCCATATGCTATAGTCTCTCAAACATATCTCAAAATATGTTTAACAACAACCATATGCTATGGTTCATACATGAACTGGTAGAGAGCATTCACTGCATGATAAATATCCGGTTTGGTATGTATAAGAGACATCAAGGACCCAACGAGGTCTTCCATATCTGAAACTGTAGCTTGATCTTGTAACTTATTCAGTTTAGAAATCATCAGTGTGGATATGGAATTATAGTCTAATCATGTGAATTCTGTGGAGTGTCTCAACTATATAAAATATCTCACTTGATTTCCACACCTCTAAGCTTAGAAAATAATGTAAAATACTCAAGTATTTCATTTCAACTTCTGTTGAAAATCTCCCTCTTATTCTGAGCTATCAACAATTTCCTTTTCTGTAAGGAACAAAACATCTTAAGATAACAGGATGATTTTGTACAATCTTTATATAAATATTAGAATCTACAATACTCTTGGTGAACCCAAGACTCTGTAGAGAAACTGTGAATTCTTCCATACCAAGCTCTCGAAGCTTGCTACAATTATGGGATTCTTTCCCATGGATCACGAAACCCCTAGTTTGTTTGATATAGCCTCTTTCTCAACTTCACCATTAAGAAAAAAAGAGTCTTAACATTTATCTCGTGAATTTTCCATTCAAAAACTACAACAAGAGAGATAATGATCCTAATGGAAGTAATTTGGCAATAAGAGAAAGGATCTTGTAATAGTCAAATTATCTTTTCTGAGAGAGGCCACGAGCCACAAATCTAATCTCAATACTTCCATCTGATGCATGTCATGGCTCAATCCACATACTGGGACTACTCCCTTTGATTATTATAGAATGTCTGCCTTCTTGCATGTTCAAAACTAGCTCCCTCTAAACCTACAAGATCCTTTAAAATGGACTCTCATACCGGGAAAAGGTTCCATCATACTGCAGAGTTCCCAAACCAAAAATGACCTAGCTAAGATCAATAAGTATATGCTAAGATCACAACTTCCTTGGTTATACAAAAGAGATTCTGACAGAGGGATAATCACAACTCTTTTTGTTGTCATTAGTAGACACATACTTATTTCAAATTTAGTGAAAGAATGTATTTGGTCTTACCTTAAGCTCAAGACACATTCTTTAAATTTCAGCCTGCTACCATCAATAGATTCCAAAGTGTATGAAAACAAGTAGGGAGGTCTATCTTTACCTCATATGGCTCAAAAAAAATTTCAAACAAAAGACTGGTAAAATATCTATGCACAACCTAGCCTGTAATGTCTTTCCAAGATCCTGTGAATAGATCTAAACTTGGTTAAGGTCCCCATCGCTCATAGATGTGAACAAACCACAATAATCCGTCTAGGATTTTTTTATTTTCAAGATCTATGAAAATCCATCCTGACTTATAAAACTTCAGATTGTGTAAATGATTTTGAAAGCAATACCCTAAATATCTTATCTGAAGTATAAAATGCAACCTACATGTAAACTGTAAATTTAATTGCTGCAAAGACATGCACAATTTATGTCATTTCATATATGCATTCTAGCCAGGAAATTCCATGGACAATTTTGAATTGCTATGGAAGATAAATTGAGAATGAAATCAATCAGGTAGATATCAAGAGTCTTGGCACTTATGTGTTCCATATAATGAAACGTTGGCTTTTCACCCATTCTCTCGCTCTTGCTGTCTCAAAGGTTTACACCCATAAAATCAATCCAGGATTGCTCACAGTGAATTACTCCCATAATGACGTCAGATCTTAAAAATCCAGTAATAGAACAATTTCTGTAGTTTAGAGGCAAAACGGTGGCAAACAGTAATAACAATTTTGACTAGATGGAGTATCCTTTTGACCATAGAAAGAGTCCAATAATGGATTTGAAGGGGTGATAGCCACATCAAATGAAAACCGATATGTCGTCTTTGAAAAGTCTGCCCATGCACAAGGAGAGCTACATTGTTACATGGGGGCATATCAACCTTTCTTGTTGAGAGACTTGGAAGTCTTGATGCTTTTTAAAAAAACATCATTGTAATTGAACAAATTCTACTTGTGAAAAAGAAGTCCAAACTAACCCAAACTAACCCTGTAAATTATCCGAGGAGACATGGATTTTAGCACCTTGTTACTAGAAATAAATGTGAATAAGAAATTTGAAAACTTTAGCATCATTTCCTCACCAACTTAAAAAGCCAGATGATCCTCATTATAATTATATTTAGCAAGTCTTTGGCACTTTCACTAAGTACAAGAATAAAAACAAGAATCAGGGAAAAGGTACCAATCATTGAATTGGCTCACATATAATTGCTTACTTTAGTAGCAATGACTTTTGTGATGCAATTAAATTGATGTTTAACAAAAGGAAAAGTTTATGCTAGAACTTTACATTAGTACCAATGACACTGTTCCATGGTTTTGAAGAATAAAATAGGAAACTATGCCCTACTATGCTAGGCAGAGTCAATAATTGAAAAACGTTATAGTAAGAGTGATATTACTGTAACATTTAAAAATCATAAACCAAAAAAAAACTTACAGGCACCAAAAATATATTTCAGTTACAAGCTAATCATAACCAAAGTTTTTTCATCCTTTTTGCCAGAGTACAAAAACTTGAGAATTTGGTTTGACTCAAACAAGAGATTTGGAGGATTGCAACATTTCTGCTGCATTCAAGCACAAAAATGCTCAAGTAACTAGATGTCTTTTGTTTTCTACATGTTTTGAAAGAAAGTTAAGGTCCTCGGGTTATAAACTATGTAGTGGAGCAAGGTAGAGTGATGAGCATACATCACCTAAATTGCAAGTGAACATCATACTCTTTGATCATGATTTCTAAGGTCCAAGTTAATAGAAAATAAGGCTTTTAATGTGATAAATCAATCAACAAAATACATGCTACTACAGTGTTGCATCCTTGCTACTCTGTTGAGTGTGCCATGAAGATCTGAAAACCTAAAACAAGGATCTATGAAGGCACAAAAGTTACCCACTAGAGAGCTCTTTTCTCTCCCTAATCTTTGATACCATGTTAGAAATAGGGAAAAATAACAGAAGAATATACTTTTAAAAATTCTGTTAGCTAGATCAACAAGTAAACATTAGATCTAAATAAAATTTCTGAATAGAGGTACATAGTAGATTTGAAAACAACAAGTAGATCTAAAGAAAAATATTTCTGAACAAGTAAACTAGTAGATCTGAATCAAACAATTAATCATGAGTATGCAAGCAAGTAGATCTAAGTACAACAGTCTTAGATCAGCACATAGAAGAAGAGATATAAACATATATGAATACAAACAAGAATTCTGAGTATAAAGTAAACATTTTAACTTACCTCTTGATCAAATTAAGATGTACCTGACACATGTGAGGATCTATGCCTCTAAAAATATGCTCAGAAAAGGTTTAGGTTCATGGATCAAACCTCTAGGGTTTGATCTCTATCAGAGTGGACTGTGGGACAATTTTCCAATGATATAACCTCTCAAAAGAAGTTGAGGACAACAAGAAAAACACAACAAGACTTCCAAGTAGATAACAATAAAAATCTCAACAAATAGAATCCTCCATAAAATAACACGGGTATGAATTGGACAACAACTATAAACAACCGTTTCTCCACTAGCAAAACCCTCCATCCAAGAGAAAGGTCTAGACAGTAAGTATAAACCACATGGGGATCTCATATAAACATATGGCATGTAGGAGGATAGGCCACGACCTTCACCTAGTCAAGAGAAGGCCCACACAAGAGGTCGCGACACATGTACTCAGGTCCATGGCCCTAAAAGACAGATCCGACACTAGCAAGGAGGCTCCTCAAAACATTGATGACATATCTGGTAGATAAAGGAAGCAACCTATGCACAGGTGGATAGATCTAGATGCCCTAGGGAGGCACTTCAACATCTCATGCACCAACAAGATTAACATGAAGGAATTTACCATCCAACACCAAGACCAAACAACTCATATATGAAACTGAGACATCAAGAGAGAGGCCACACCAACAAAGGAGAGTGATCACTAAGGTAGCCATAACAAGGAGAGAGAGGAGAGAGTGTAATTGTGAAAGGATTAGGGTAGGGTCTAATTTTAGGTAGGGAGAGGGGTTAGGTTATCTAGGATAATAATTAATTATTGACATATAATTAATAAATATTAATTTAATAGGCCAATTAATATAAATTAAAATCCTAAGTACATATTAAACCCTCAATCACAAAAATTAAACCCCAGTCACACAAAAATAAAACCCAATCACATAAACCAAGATGGAAATCAAACCAACAAGGGATTACCTGTTAAGATAAAGTCAAGGGGGGGGGGTTACATGATGGCAAGACATGGCCACATGAATATCATAGTGAGCTATAAGATTTATCATCCCTGCATAGGAGGGTACATCAACAATGTAGCCATATGCATCTTCATAGACACTCCTAGATACATCCCAGGAGAGAGGAAGAGGATCACACATCAACACATCTTGGGATTGCAACAAGATCTACTTGGTCATAGACCAATTTTCCGCAAAACACATCTGGGGCCCTAGAACACATCTAGGGTCTTATCCACCAAGGTACAAGACCAAGGATTAACCCATGCATTAAGTAAGGGTTCCTTGGAGCACATCTAGGGGCCCTAGATACATCTAGGGACTTATATAAACCACCAAGGAACATATCCAAGAATCAATCCAAGCACTGGGAAAGGATTCCCTGGAACATAGTTAGGCGCCCTAGAATACATATGGCATCTGTGTTTCTTGGTCCCAGACCAAGAACCCCAATCATCTACTGGGGGCCCACACAAGGGTCTTTCTTCTTGGTCTCAGACCAAGAACCCCAGTCATCTACTGGGGGCCCACACAAGGGTCTTTCTTCTTGGTCCCAGACCAAGAACCCCAATCATCTACTGGGGGCCCACACAACGGTATTTCTGCTTGTTCCAAAACCAAGAACCCCAGTTATCTATTGGGGGCCTACACAAGGGTGTTTTTCCATGGCTCTCACTACTTTTTCTCTTACCAAGAAACCCCAAGAGTGTGTTGGGGGCCCTAGTCTACCGCTAAGGTATTTTCCATCCTCAGAAGAATGGCTCTTGCAACTACATTAATTTCAACAATTGTGAAGTAGAAGGTTGGATTGGGGACACATGGCCTTTGGAGGCCCAACCCTATCATCTCCAACTCAACGTTTAACCTAAAAGTACCAAAACGTCCCTCCTAAAGGGGTGACATCACCTTAAGTTATGGTTTCCTTTGTGTAAAAGTGAATTTATAAATGATTTTTTTAATATTATTTTTGTAAAGGGGCAATATTAGGGTTGTTGACCCCTAATCTTGTGGTTTACCCTAAAATTATGTGGAAAAACTATGTTAGTGACATTTTTTATAAATAGAGGTCCTAAGATCTTATTTTAAATCATAACTCTCCCATTTAGAGAAGTATTGGACTGAAATTTTCACTCTCTTCGGCTAGTTCTCCCTCTTGTTCTCTTGTTTATGGATATTTCTTGGATTATTGGTTGATGGAAGTGATGTGATAGCCTTGGAAGGATTTTCTCTAGATTTTATGGTGGTTTGTCTTATCTTTTTCCTTGAATTGGTAAGCTTTTTCTACATTGTGCTATCATTTGTTGCTCAAGTCAAGGTTAATTTGATAGAGCTAGGTAGGAAGTATAAGGAAATACACCCCCACCATAGTCTCCATCATTTTATGCTTATATTTTATTGGTTTAAGAAGGGTTTTCTAAGAGAAGTATAAGGGCATACACTCTCTTATCTTAAACCCTAGCTAGAGATACTTTCCTTGTTGAGTAAGAGGATTTACACCACCAATGAGGTAGTACCTCTAGCTCTTTCTTTTCTTAACTCCATTAACCCATTTTTTTAAGGCACTAGTAATTTACTTCTTGCATTGGAGAAATAAATTATTGCCTTAGTAAACGTGAAATTTTCAAGTTTTAAGATTGTCTCTTGGAACCATTAGGTTCACAGAAAACTAACCCTCTAACCCCGAATAACTCCTAAACTAACCCTAGTATTTAGCTATAATTTTTCCCTAACTCTCTACTAACCCTAGCGCACTTAATTAGCTAGTTAGAAGTGGTTTTAGGTGGATGATTTTTTTGCTGTCAAGCCTGGTTTGCTACAACCATATAATATCACTGCAGTAACCTTTTGTTTTCATCCTTGCTTTTTGTGCTAAAGTTATTGCTTAATCATTGTTGAGATGAGCTAGCTTTCACTAGCTTTGTCTCTTGTTTATTTGTCATACAGTTAGCACTTATATTGCATCCTTTGTTATATTTATTGAGTTGACATATATCATTTAATTTTTCTGAAATTAGGGACAACAATATTAGATTTATTTTCCAACTAACATTTTATTATATGCTTTGTTTTCTTTGTTTCTCAGGCAGGTATTCACACTTGGCGGGTTACTCAACTCATCTAGCAACCCTTGAAACTTCTCAAGACTCTTTCCCAAGCTCTTCATACCATTTAGAATTGAACTATAGGGACATCCATTCATACTTACAATTTTCCATATCATCCCCCCCTAGGGTCACAGTTATCCCCCCCTTTGGGTGACTACCTCACCTCTAAAGTGATGGGGACACCTGCCTAAGGTGACAGTGGGTAGGTGCCCTCCTACTTGTCACCAATTGGTGTTTGGGTAGGGATTTTCCCAACCTACAACTTGTGCAATAACAAACCTTTCAAAAATATTTACAAATGAAGAAGCAAGATGTTTTGGATGTGGGAAAAGAGTCCTTCTTAGGATTGGAGGTCGTCCCTTCTCATGTTTCCTCTTCTATGGGGAATTATAAGGTTTTCTTGGGATCTATTATCTTTTCGCATCCTTCAGGGAGTAGTTATATTCTAAAAGAAGATGAAGAAGAGATGTCATCTATACGTGGTATCCTGATTCATAGATGGATTGATCAAGCTTGTGTACATTCTCTTTAGTGAGATTATTCCCCTACCACCCATCTCCATGAGTTTCTTTCTATGATTAATTACATGCTTACTTATGCTTATGCCTATTTTATGCTTTATTTATCTTTGTTGTACTACATGGCACAGGGGGAGATACATTGATGAGATGATAAATTGGTTGCAATGGTTGTATGACTTCACATGACATTTCGGGACCTAATCTTAAGAGCCTCAGGGCCCCAGGTAAGTAGGTAGGTCATATTGATTTCTTGAATTTTCATATTGGTTGCTCATGGTAGTCTAGTTGCATTTAATCTTTGATTTTCATTTTTCTCTACTTGCATTATTGATTTACATGTTTCTCTTTTCATCATATATATGAAAATACAAAAAAAATTCTTTTCTAGATTAGTTCTCAATTTTAGTTTTGATTATATTAAAAAAGGATGACTAAGCCATCATACATTTAACAGTTTTTTGTTTCAGTGTGTGTAGGCACATGTCTACCAGGAGATGTTGCAGTTCTCATGCACTCTACGACGAGTAAATGTCCCCAAGTAGGAGCCAAATGTTATCCCCAATTCCTAGGAATAACTAAGGAGATGATATCTTGAGGCCTTGAGGTTGTAGACATGGAGTACCAAAAGACAGATTGTTGACAATGTCCACTTGCAAAGACAGAGGCCCACTTCACCATTTCTCATGTCAGACTCATCACGATGGTATCCACCACATCAAATTGCTACCGGAAGAAATTGGGTCTTGCTCCATGAGGGAAAAGCTAGGTATTATGGTGAGTGTCATTTCAATATTTGAGGAATTTGAGTATGTTGCATTTAAAGCCTCTTTTTATTATGTAACATATTCTTGGAAAATATGCTCTTTTCCCTATTTCACCTTGGTGGTTGACATTACGCCCTAGTAAGTGGTCACTCTTAGGGATGGGTTTTCTAGTGGGAGGAGCTCCCTTTGACGAGTCATCGTGCCATTCTCAGTCATACTTATCACTTTTCACACTTCATCCCCTTGTCTCCTTATCTTTTGGGATTTTCGGGTGTACTAACCCAAGAAGGGGTTGTCCCTCATTTCATGGAAAGAAGGGATTGAAGTCTCAAAGGGAATGTAGCTGGAAAAATTTAAAATCCAAATCATAACCTTCCATATGCTCTCCCAAAGAGGTCTTGAGAACAATGAAATGTCTCTCCTAAAAAAATAAAATAACTGCAAAAGAAAATTCACATTATATAAATGTCCTACTTATTTAGGTGTGTACACTCATGCAGTGTCCCTTTATTTCCATGCATATGGCACTCTGTGTACCTCTAGCTTCAAGGGACACTATGGTACTGCCTCCCAAGATTTATTTTAACCCATAGGGAGTATCCAGTGTTTGGATTTTAATTAATCAATGGAAATAAATGGGTTTGGAAAAACGACGCATTGAAAACGAAGATGCAACACACCCTCTACAAAGGAACCCATAAATGAGACACTTCGATCCCTTATATGTCATGAACCAAATGCCCAAACAATTCCCTCCCCATCCACCTCATATTTTCCACATGGATTAGAGGGGGGTCCATGTAACATCCCCGACCACCAACATGTCGGGTAATGCTACCATGCATAATTTACAAATTATATATATATATATATATATATATATATATATATATATATATATATATATATATATATATATAACATGCATTTTAATCGAATTAAAACACTTAACACAGAATTACTGCTATCGTACATATGCAATTGAGATTAATAGTAATTCCACATGCCACATAACACAAGATACACTTCAAGTAACCCAAACATGCATAAAATACATAAATTATACAAATAAATGATACTTATCTTTTAGCTGGAGTAAATCCACCAACTGCGTGCAGACCTTCCACAAACCTCCCAGCCATAGACCACAATGCTCATCATGCTCATCAGTAGGTCACCCCCGAGATGGAACTAAGCTCCACTAGGCAAGGGAACTCTATGCTTGGCAAGGACAACAAGGAAGTTACACAAACAACAAGAAGGATATTTTATCCCAGGAGCCATTTACACCCACAACTCACAGAACATCATTCCCCACATGCCTACTCCACCCTAAGAGAGTACACCTTCACTACTACAAGTCCATTGACCAGTACACCTCCCTTACCTTGGGCTTCATCAATAGGCTAGACCAGAAGTCTCAGAGTACTGTAGCTTCTATGGGACTCCCTTTCAGGAGAACTCACTTCCCAACAAAATCTCTCTCCTGGGAGAGTTTCTCACATACCTGACAACCTATTTCTTCAATTCAGCTCTTGAGAAATACTACAACAACATTCGGTTAGCATATGGGTGACAACAACAACATGAACAATTATGGACACTGAAAATGGAAACAACCTAATGCTAAGACACAACACGGCTCAAGAGAACACAAGGAAGCGTGCCACACTTAGTCTAGGAACTATGTGGCCACAAAAACCCACAATTATGACACCACATGAGTCAGACAAATACAGGATACTCGGATTTCCCTGGAGACACAGATCAGTCCGTCGATTTTCCCACGGGTTTCAGGGTACGTGACAAGGAAACAATGCAAAGGTTGATCTTCCTGGTTTCAGGTTCAGACTGTGGATAGACTGGGTTTCCGAATCACACAGATCGACTTCACTTTCTGGTTTTCAGAGATGCGTCATTATGCAAAGGGCATACATAGAGGCCCCAAAGGGTTAGACGACGAATGGGAAATGGCAAACGAACCCCATTCCTGTGAGCGGTTTTCTCAACTATGCGCAGGTAACTAGAAGTCGGCGTTTGAGGCCAATGAGTTCAAGAAGAGGATGGAAGAATGGGAGCGAATATCTTCCACGGTTTTACTCTTGGGTTTTAACTACATGATCCCAGGTTAACACCTGTCTCCCTGGAGCTGCATGCACTCCACTTAGCATACGTTCCCTTTCCAGGAACTTAGGACAACATTCATCAATTTTCCACCTTAGCCTTTAGGAAATAATATTAAAATATTATTCCTCTAGAGGTAAGCCCCCTAGCTTAGCCCCTAGGCCCAAATACTTAGCCCCCTCCCTTGCCCAACCTTATGGAAGCTTATTCCCCCATCACTCTTTTTTCATGGTCAGTTTACACACAACGATGTTTATATTTTATTAATGATTTGAATAATTACATATACAAAATCAGGCTCCTGGCCTTTAACACTTAGGCTCTCCGACCTAATAAACACATAATCCCACCAACTTATCAACACTCAGCTCACCAGCCTACAAAACTTGTTTACAATTCATAAATACAATTGGGGCTCGTCCTTGGGTTATTACAATCCCCTCCCCTTATTTTTTCATTGTCCTCAGTGCAACTTACTTTTACACATCAAAATTACTCACTTCAATGATGACCTATTGTCGTCATTACAAGTGTCGCAAGTGTCGCTTTTTATTCGTAAGTGTCACAAGTGTCACATACATCATACAATCATATTACCCATGTCGTGTCTCAAACGACATCACAAGGACACTTCAAAGACTAGTTTAAGAAGGAGAAATAATCTGATGAAGAGTACAAATATTTTACCATGGAAAAAACCACCCAAAATTTCTTTAAAAAATCCCAGCGCTCCCCCAAAAGGGTGCACAGAGCACTGGAATGCTCTCCCAAAGAAGGGTAGGGAGAACTGGAACTCCTTGATAGTGGGTAGGGGAGCGCTAGCCTTCAAAAATGTCTTTTGAGTGGTTTTTTCCATGGTAAAAAATTTGTACTCTTCATTAGATGATTTCTCCTTATTAAACCAGTCTTTGAGGGTGTCTTTGAAGTGTCCTTGTGATTTCGTTCGAGACACGACAAGGGGAAGATCATTGTATGATGTTTTCAACACTTGAGACACTTATGGCTAAAAAGAGACACTTGAGACACTTGTAATGACGACAATAGGTCATCATTGAAGTGAGTAATTTTGATGTGTAACATATTTCCCCGCAAAGTGCGAAGTTAGAAGACAAAAACTAATGACTGAAGTACTTTGTATAATTTTTTGAGCAAGGGTATAGACGTAGAGAACTTGGTAGAAGCTACACACAACCATCAAACAAATGTTATGATATGTTTCAAACCCAAGGCAGACATACCTATGCTTGGGTGATAAATAATTTCAAGGTATGGCTGCCATAAGATACACTATGGATCCATAATAATATTAACAAAGAGTATAGCCACCAAAGATACGATGTGGATCTATACTCCCATGAAATGAACTGATCGTAGCCATGAAAAATACACAGTGGATCTACGAGATGACAAGACATAGCCACAGACCAATACAAAGTGGATCTGTGTGACAATATATGTGTCAATATTCAAGAGAAACTTCGTCGCAACCTGGGTAAAGTACATATCACAATGATCACTCAACCCAGGTTCTTCTTGCTAATCTCTATGCAGTACGAATCTAACCATCTAAATAGATGTCTTGATGTTGAACATGGTAGAAACCACTTGATTATCGGTCAATGAGGTGAACCGTTAACAAGTGCAAGGGAGATCACCATTGATTTCAATGATTCCCAAGGTACCCTAGTACATTCCAGATAATGTGAATAGATGAGATGAAGTCGAACATTATGGAATCATCTGATCAGAGGTAAATGATGTAAACCCACTGTCGGAAGTGAGGAGGCTTTCCATTGAGGCATGCAAGTCCCAAGGTACTAACTGGTTTCTAAGTCTAGTTCCTGGATAATGTGTTGAGGTCGACAGGAATAAAATCATCACAGGAGGGCCTTGATGTATCCCCCATTAACGACATGAAACTAACATAGATATCTAAATTGGTAGATCAAATGCACATGGACTGACATGGGAATTGAAATAGGATATTTGTGATGGCTGACTCTCGAGGTAGATACTTCTCTTGAACACTAAGGCACAACAACAGAAACATGAAATGGACCAAAACATGATGATGAAATGGACACTGTGACTTTCGTCGGGTGACCCAAAGGAGTAAAGAAACTCAGAGGATTGGTTTAGTGCAGAGGTTCAACAGATTAAAATGCGCGCAAAGATAAAGTGTCGTGTTCAAGGGAAACTATAAGAGTGACTGATGATGTTTTCAAAAACTGCTTGGCTTTCTTCCTTCAAAATTTCCCCCCCATACAGATAGACAAGTACCTCTTTTTGATTTAACGAGCTCAAGGAGTATAATACATGCTCGATATAACTCACCTTCGGTAAGTCCCTCTTCCTTTTTTTAACGAACTGGAAGAAGTAAGGGTTTGGTGTTGTATGGGCCCTTCAATATATATTTTTAACGAGTCCAGAGAAGGTAAACTCAGTGATTTTTCATGTTTAGAGAGTCTGAAAATAAATTAAAGATGACTCCAGGTTGTCCTTTTTTGTAATGTTAGTCTCGTGAGGCTGAAAAAGAGATAAATTATCACTCAAAAGACGCCCTTTCAACCCTTTTAATGAGTGGTAAAGGAAGCAAGATCACTCAAAAATATTTTCATGTTTAGAGAGTCAGAAAAGAGCTTAAAGGAGACTCCAGGGGGTTCCTTTTTCGTGTATCCATGTGAGTCCGAAAAAGAGATAAAAGTTTACTCGGTTGCGTTCTCATGTTTTTTCGAGCATGATAAGGAACTAAGACTATGCTCGGTATTGGTTTCATTTTTACACAAGCTTGAAACAAAATTAAACGTATGCTTGTAAATTCCCAACGTAATTCCCAAATATAGGGATACCCATGGATGGTTGGTACTCTGCCCCCAGCTGGAAAAGCTAGCGGCATAAATCCATAATGATAATCAAAGGTTGGAGACATGCCCCCCAAGCTTCAATTCATTCATCGAAATTGAGGTTGTCACCAATTTCTGTGCTAGATGGAGAAAAAGGATACAGGTGGATGAAATTAAGGTTCAAATATGAGACCTAACGAAAGACTTGACTTGGTATGAGAGGTGACTGTTTCATTTTTTAACGAGCTTGACATAGTAAAAGAACTATGCTCAAGGCTTTGGGTTGAATCCCCAGATTTCTATTTCATTTTTTAACGAGATTTCCACTGAGAGGAAAACTATGCTCATGACCTCTGTTTTTAAAAAGCTTTCCATAGAGAAAAGAAACTATGCTCGTAGCCTCTGTTTCTTTTTTTAATGAGCTTTCCACAGAGAAGAAAACTGTGCTCGTGATTTGTGTTTCATTTTTTAACAAGCTTGCCACAGAGAAGAGAAACTATTTTCATGACCTCTGTTTCATATTTTAATGAGATTGCTACAGATAGGAAAACTATGCTCGTGACTTCTTCTTGATCATGGTTTCCAAGAGGATAATTCTCTGGAAGGAAACCATGTCAAGGGACAAAACTTTTTCATGGATTCCAAGAGATCTTAACTATATGGAAGAACAATGCTCTGGAAGGAACACATGTCGAGGGCCGCAACATGGGTAAGGATATCAGGCTCCAATAGCACTACCGAAGAGATCACCATGTCAACTATCGGATCTAAGTCATCGGAAGTTGAAGTCATGGGAGACAATGCAACATAATTGACCTGTGGCAAGGGTGATACCGACTACATATAAGACCTATTTAGGGAGGTCATTGGGTTGATGGTCAAGTCAGGCCAATGAACGAAAGTTGATCAATAGTCACCATTATTCCATCGTGATGGAAATATATCACATGAAAGAGAGTGGACATAATAGATTTCATGGCATAGACATAATCTCGCCTAAAGAGTAAATCGAAATCCAAGGGGTCCTGAACTACCATAACATCAATAAAGACAGTTTTCCCTCCCATAGTTACAGGAAAATGAGGAAGGATCCCTAAATAGTGATTGGTTCTTCTGTTAAAATCAAACAGAGTCTGGGTAACCGACACAAGTTGCGGATAACCCAAAGCTTGCCAAGCAATAGAGGACAAAATACTAACGAACGAAACTTCATCTATCAGCACATGAGGAACATCTTGACCACAAACCTGTACTGTAATATTGAAGGGAATGTGAGCGATAAGACGAGGTCCAGTTAGCACACCCCAATAAAAAAGGATGGCCTTGTTACTTGGAGGGGGTTTCGCGGGAGAAGGAGGAATGCCCCCCAACACGATAGATTCTGTATCAATGAGAAAAATGTGGGAAAAATCGGGTTTAATCTCTAGAGGGAGAGTAGGATTGATTGATAATGACATCAAATCGACCACGTGGGTTTCATTATCCAAGGGGAGAATGGGGTTGACAGGGGGAAACAAATTGGCCTCTTGGGTTGCAATCTCTAATGGGAGAGCAGGATCAACCAAATATGGGATCGGATCAACCACTTTGTCAACTGGTTCAACTAAGGACGTGACCATATTAACGACATGATCAACCAAACTGACTGATGAAGGGACTGGAGAAACCACTTTGGCACTCATCAAAGGAGGAGTGGGATTGACCACGTTAGCACTCTTCAGATGAAGGGTGGGACTGACCAATGATGGGACTGGGTTAGTCACTTGGGTTTCACTTTTCGGATGAAAAGTGGGGCTGATCGATGATGGAACTGGATCAACTACTTTGGTTAGTGGTTCAACTAAGGATGAAACTAGATTGACCATCTGATCAACCAAACTGACCGGGGATGGAATCGTATTAAACATTCCATAAAATAACACTAGTTTAGGGGAAATATTACGATAACCAGTTGGAAGTTGAGCTTTTCCAAAAGAGAAGAAGCCTCATCCATACGAGGACAAAGTTGAGAATAATTATCACCTTTGCATAACATACAAGGAAATTTGACAGTTTTCTTCTTCTTACCAACCTTAACATCACTAGTTGAAGGGGTGTCACCAACATATCTAGCAGAGGCTGATGATGTGGAGGACCACATTTCTAAGACCTTGGAAAGACCACAAAAATCCCTCAAAAATTGGTCACCCTTAAAAATACTGCAAGGGAATTTGGGGTTTAGATTCTTCATTTTAATCTTGTCGACCTCATCAACACTCCTAGTATGATCAACAGTAGCTGGTTGCTTGGATCCAACATCTGATGTAGTTGGAGGCTTGGTCCCTTTCTGGTGATTCTTCTTCTCTTTTTGTTTCATCTTCTTCTTATCAACCTAGCTACTCTCTTTATATCTTTCACCAGGCGAAGAAGGAGAAATGGAAGGAGGCCTGATGGGCGAAAAAGGAGAAAGGTCGACATGAGGTTGATGTGTGGGTGGTGTTCTTACATCTCAAGAACATGCATTCGATATCACCAGAGTGGAAAACAACAATACCGATAACCCAATTGGGAGATATGGAAGGCTCAAAGTAGTGATGTAATGAGGACCAACATTTTCGTAAGAGGGAAAAACAAATGTTTCCCTTGGCAAAGGGGTTCCTTCATTGGTCATTCCAAGAACTGACGCCATAAAAAATAATGATCCAACCTAGATTTTGCTAGGGAGAACAAACATCACACACTAAAAATCTAGTAGGAAATCAAGCAAACAAAGCCTTCTCACATTGAGCACACTATTTGGTGATGAAATCCAACACCGTGGGAAAAAAGTAAGAAGGGTTTGAGATAGAGTAGGTGGAAAAGTTATGTTGACGACTTGCTTAACGGACTTACGCCTTGGTGCAATCTTCCACATCGCAAACTTTGCACTTTGGGGGGAAATCTGTTACACATCAAAATTACTCACTTCAATTATGACATGTTGTCATCATTACAAGTGTCACAAATGTCACAGTCATCATACAGTCATCTTTCCCATGTCGTGTCTCGAACGATGTCACAAGGACACTTCAAAGACACCCTCAAAGACTGGTTTAAGAAGGAGAAATCATCTGATGAAGAGTACAAAGATTTTACCATGGAAAAAACCACTCAAAAGTGATTTTTGAAGGCCAACGCTCCCCTACCCACTATCAGGGAGTGCCAACACTCCCTATTCTTGTTTGGGGGAGCATTCCAGCACTTTGTGCACCCTTCTGGGGGTGTGCTGAGATTTTTTAAGGAAATTTTGGGTAGCGCTCCCCTACCCACTATCAGGGAGTGCCAACACTCCCTACTCTTCTTTTGGGGAACATTGCAACACTCCATGCCCCATTTTGAGGAAGCACTGGGCTGTTTGAGGAAATCTTGGACTGTTGAAGAAAATCAGGGAAAATACCCCCTAATCTCTGGAGTTGGTTGGATTCGAATCTAAGATCAAGGCTGGATCTTAGGGAAGATCCACAACTGATGGATAAGGATCCTCAACCTATCCCAAGAATATATAAGGTGGTTGGGTCTCTCCAAGATTATATAACGAGGCCTTCTCATGGTGAAAGGGAGATGAATTTTGAGAGATACCTAAATTATGATCTCATAAGGAAGGAGGACATTGAAGACATCAAAATTATGATCTCATAAGGGAGATAATCAATGAATCATAGTCATTCTTCTTGTGGATCATTTGAGAAAAGGGTTTGGACAAAGAGAGCTTGGTGAGGTTGTTGCATCTGCATCTACAGTTGTAATAACTTTACCTTGTTTTCATTAATACATGTGATTGGCCTGTTTATTTCAAGGTTGTGTATGCCTACATGAACTTGTCTTTGATATATAGATCTAGTTTTGAATTAATCATGGTAGAATAGGAAGTTTTTTTTTCTTTACTGTTATTGGATTGCAGGACTTGTTGAAGAGCTTGGGGATCAAGGCTCAACTTGGACTGGGAAAGGACAAACATCGTAAAAAGGTACATATTCTTCCTTTTATCTATTTGATTGACTTAGATAGGTCTAAAAGGATGTCAGTGACCAAAGTTAGCACCTTTCTGTCTTGATCTTAGAGATTTAGGGTTCAAGAGGAAACCCACTTGTCCGTAGGGGGATTTTCCTGTAACACTTACTTACACATATATAATTCAAAAATTCTTCAAAAGCTCCAAGCTTTAGCTATTGGAAGCCCATTTTCCATCTTTACTTGCACGCACCAATTCTGGTATCCATATTGCAACTGAAACTCAATTTCTCTATTCCATAGAGTTGGTTCATAAAATCATTCATCTTATTTTTCCTTGTTACATGCTTCAACTAAACCTCATTGAAAGCACTGAATGGCTGTAGATACACGATGTTCCATCCATTGATAAAATCCTAGAACTGCTATGAATCCACAGGTGTAAACACTCTACTCATACACCTATTCATTTAGAATCAATATTAGAACATACATGCAATTCTAATAACATTATAACCTGTATACAAATTATGAGATACATAGCATACAATGAATAGAGAATTGATACACATCTTTTGATTGAGAAGACTTCCATATCAACATGGTCTATTCCAAGGTACCAAACCCCACCAACATTCCAACCAACGGTCTCTCTTCCCCACATGTCTGTCCCACCCCAGGAGTGTGCACCTTCATTGTCACACAGTCCATCGGATGTTACACCTCCCTTTCCTTGGGCTTCAACAACAGGTCGGACCAGAAGTCTTAGAGTACCATGGTTCGAGGAGTTCCAACTTCCCTTACAGGTCTCCAATCGACATCTTCCTCGAGCTACTCTTTGTAGTCAACATTCCACTTTAATCAACATCATATCATATGCATCACCCACATGCAATTATCATGAGAAAACATAAAATAATTCATTTAGGAACTGCAATTAGTTCAAAAGGAAATTCAACTTTTTCCCCAAAACATGAAAATCTATTTCATAATTCATCTTGGTTGTTGCCATATTATGAATGCAGTCATCCTTGTGGTTTTCCAAAAGCACCAAATTGCATACCATTTTTCTTGTAATGCTTCATCTTGCATACAACCTATAGAATTCTTGCAAAAACCCCGATAGATCTAGAATTCTAGTTAAATTGAACACATGCAATTTGCTGATATTCAAGAGATGAGATAAATTTTTTGCTCCATAAATCAGAGAATTATATTAATCAAAAATGAATATACAAGAGAAATCATCCTCAAAAAGAAGAGAGGAGGTGAATATATAGAATTTCCAACATAGAAATTCTAGTAAAAAAAAGCTAGAAATAGCTAAAATATGTGTCATAAGCTAAGGGAGACCACATACGTCGACCTAGACCCCTAAAGATACATGTCACACACTCATTGATGTCCAAAAGAGTTAAGTGATGCACATTATCTCACTTAAGCTCACTTAACTGGCAAGAGAAGCAATTTCAACTCACTTAACTAACCCGAAATAGTAGTTACTAATAATAGTAACAACAAAAATCATTAATTAAGGAATAAATCTCTCACTCAAAGAGGAGGTGCACATTCCCCAATAATAGATGACTTTTTGCATGGGGGATTTGGAATAAGTCATGAAAAAATAAGAAAATCAAGAATAAATCGAGAAAATCAAGAACCGGGAGTTGAGTCTTGATCTAAAATTAATAGTTTTCCCTAAAATCTAGGGATGAGGTGCCCTTCTTCTCTATGTGGCCAAATTAGGTGAAATAAAGTGTAAATGAATGTATTAACCAAGATCTAGGAGTCTAAGCTAGGTATAAACTAATGTAAGTTAGGGTTATGCTCCAACACCCCCCCTTAAGCCTAACTGTAATGACAAAAAAATTGAGTCCCGACAACTTGGCCATTTTAAGTACTCATTACATAAAATAACTCCTCATGAAAAGAGGAAAGAGGGAAAACCTCGTGGGAAACCCCCCCACCCCCCGAAAAGAGGAAAAAAAGCATGATGAGTGACCAAAAGTGACCTACTCAGTTGTCTCCACCACTCCAAGCATAGCTCTTAGTTCTGAAAATTTATTTTCAGTGAAGGACTTGGTGAAGATGTCTGCAACCTGCTGCTTTGTGGGGTAGTACTACAGTGAAATGACTATGTCATGGATCAGCTCATGGATGTAATTCATATGAATCTCGATGTTCTTGGTCCTCTACCTCTGAACTGGATCAATCGATATCTGAATGGACCCCTGATTGTCACAAAATATGACAGTCGAAAGTGGAACCAAGTCCCATGTGTTGTTGTCCATAAGAGAAGAGTACTCTTCATCCATGGTAGCCTCCCAGAGTGGGTTTCCAGCAGCCTCAGAGTGTGACTTTGGATCTGAACCAAGTGACATATAGCAATGTAAGGGAAGCAAAGGTTCTGTGGCATCCAGGGCTTGAGGAGCCTCAAAAAACTGTGATCTAGTCCTTCTTGTATCCACAGGATCATCGACTAGTTCACCCGCATCTTGCAGGGTTTTCTCTGCCCAAGTTGGCAACTAAGTTGGAGCATCCATGACCTGCTCCTCATCCTCTATATCAGACCCAAAATTCTTCTCTGATGGCTGCTCTGAAGTGCTCGAAGAAATTTTCGACTCCTCCTCATCAGTGACAACAAGCGGTTCCTCTGCAGGGTCTTCTGAAAAATCATGTAGTGATTCTTCTTCAAACTTCACACTTCGAGATAGAATGAACTTTTCAGTGTGACATTCCATCAATATATATCCTTTGACACCTTAAGGATATCCAACAAATATTAATTCAACACTTTGAGGCTCCAAAGCTTTCCTCTTATCTGTTGGAATGTGAGCCCATGCTTGTGAACCAAAAATATGAAAGTGCAACACTTTCGGTTTCTTACCGATACAACATTCAAAAGGAGTGGTTCCTTTGAGTGATTTGTGAGGAACTCAGTTCTGAATGTATGTTGCACAATTAATAGATTCAGCCAATAGCTTGGGAGCTAATGATTTTGACTGTAGCATACAATTGGCCATCTCTTTTAAGGGTCGGTTTTTCCTCTCCGCAACACCGTTCTGTTGTGGTGTATATGGCACTATGTGTTATAGTTGTATACAAGCATCAATACAAAGTTGCTGCACATCTTTGTTGACATAATCCCCCCCATTATCAGTATGGAGTATCTTAATCTTACACCCAGACTCATTCTCAGAAAGTGCTTTAAATTCTATAAGGCATTCAAATACTTCTGATTTTAATTTCAAAAAAAATACCCAAGTAAAGCGAGAGAAATCATCTATGAAGGTGAGTACATATCGAGCCTTACTGATTGAAGGCTGCGGGAATGGACCCATGATGTCACTGTGAATCATCCCAAGAGGTGAAGAATCTCTCTGTGCCTTCCCTTTGTCAATTTTTTTCTCTGGATGCTTGCCAAGAATGCATCCTTGACATACACCGCTTGTGAATTTAATAGCTGGCAATCCTTCTACCATGTTTTCCTTGCTGAGTTGATGCAAGTAATTATAGTTTAGATGGCCAAATATTTCATGCCATAACCTTTTGATATCATTATATTGTGATAGAAATATAGTGCTAATAGATTTAGGAACAAATTGGGAGAAGAAATACAAACAAGAACCATGATCTCCAATTCCATGTGCAAGCTGTGAGCCTGTGGAAATGTCGGTAATCACTGCGGAGTCTGGAGTGAACTCCACCTTCCTTCCAGAGCTGGAATGAGTGATCTGATATATTGAGAGAAGATTTACAGACATTGAGGGAACATGAAGCACATTTGTAAAGCATCCACCTTCAAGATCAACAATTCCTTCTTCGCACACCTTTGCGGGTGTGGCATCTCCCAAGTAAATTGGGGATTTGGTGCTTTCTTCGATGGAGGAAAATTCATATTTTGATGCATCCATATGGTTTGATGCACCTGAATCAAGGATAAAATCTGATGGAGTGGATGTGATAGCTATTAAATCATGACCATCTTGTGCTCTCCCTCCCGTTCTGTTATCATCTTTATTCTTTGCATTTTCGGGCACCGTGAGATTGTGTTGTTGTAATTGCTTAGCCATATCATCGATAGTCTTCCTCATGCAATTTTCTTCGGGATGAAAAACTTTGGAACAATAGCTGAAAAGTGTTCTTTCCTTCTTCTTCTTCTTACCCTTAGGCTCAGAAGAGTTCTCTGAAGATCGTGCGAATCTCTCCTTCTTCGATTCAGGAAATTTACCCGTTCCTTTTTTCTTGTCTTTTCCACTGCTCTTTGGAGCATCAGTAGCCACAAGTGCTTAGTTCTTGGAACACTTTATGGCACCCATTTGGACTAACTTAGCTTGCTCTTGAGTCAATGTTGCAATGGAATCATTCAATGGAGGAATTTTCCATTTTTCCTGAGTCAATTTAGATGCTTGAAAAGACGACACAAATACGGAATATTCAGGGCCTAATTTCGAGAGAATTGAAAGGATGAGTTGTTCTTCCTCTTTCGTGAATCCACATGCATTAAGTTCAACGAGGAGGGATTTGAACTTGGTGAAGAATTCTTGCAGGTTGTTGAAATGAATTGGACTTAGGGATATGAGTTCATTCTCCAGTTGATGCACTCTCATTACATCCTGCTTGCCGAATAGTCCTTCCAATGTGGTCCAGACCACATCGGGAGTAGTGGCTCCACTGAAATGAAAGAGGATATATATGGAAATTGATAGTCATATCAGCTCAATTTCTTCATCTAATTTATTGAAATACTTTATCTTCTCCACTGCAACAGTTAGTTCTTTCTCCGTTCCCATTGTTACTCGGTAAATCCCTTTGCTTCGGAGGAACAGAGAGATCTCTGTCTTCCATTCGAAGTAATTGAAAGGATTTAGAATGAGTTTTGTGGGCTGAGAGAGATGATACATTTCTTCTTTCTGCACCTCCTGATGATCTATACCTGCAAATAAAACCGTGTACAATCCACTAGATTCAATCTAGGTCTGATACAATGTAGAATTCCTGCAAAAACCCTGATAGATCTAGAGTTCTAGTTAAATTGAACACATGCAATTTGCTGATATTCAAGAGATGAGAGAAAGTTTTTTCTCCATAAATCAGAGAATTATATTAATCAAAAATTAATATACATGAGAAACCATCCTCAAAAAGAATAGAGGAGGTGAATATATAGAATTTTCAACATAGAAATTTTAGTCAAAAAAAGCTAGAAATAGCTAAAATAGGTGTCATAAGCTAAGGGAGACCACATAGTTCGACCTAGACCACTAAAGATACATGTCACACACTCATTGATGTCCAAAAGAGTTAACTGATGTGCATTATCTCACTTAATCTCACTTAACTGACAAGAGAAGCAGTTCCAACTCACTTAACTAACCCGGAATAACAGTTACTAATAATATAACAACAAAAATCATTAATTAAGGAATAAATCTCTCACTCAAAGAGGAGGTGCGCATTCCCCAATAATAGATGAGTTTTTTCATGGGGGATTTGGAATAAATCATGAACAAATCAAGAAAATCAAGAATAAATCAAGAAAATCAAGAACTGGGAGTTGAGTCTTGATCTAAAATTAGCAGTTTTCCCTAAAATCTAGGGATGAGGCGCCCTTCTTCTCTATGTGTCCAAATTAGGTGAAATAAAGTGTAAATGAATGTATTAAAAAATATCTAGGAGTCTAAGCTAGGTATAAACTAATGTAAGTTAGGGTTATGCTCCAACACAACCAACAAATTGTCAGTATTTCCTGTACATCATAATTCAATTGCAATATGTGTAGAACCATATGCAGTGAACTTAGAATTTTCTTCATCTAGAAATTCAATAATAATTACCAAACAATTAATAAAATAGAATGACTCGTCATTCTATGCATATGCATGTTCATAATTAATAACAGTAAGTTCATTATTTATTTTTCTGAACAAGAATATTTCTTGTAGTCAATGCTCATGTGACTACTTGACTTGCAACTTTCCTGTTGCAATGTCTAACACCTCCCTGGAATGTCCTCAACTTCATGAGTTAACAACATTTCAACTGTTAATAACAATTATTTCCATGCAATAATATATATGCATGTACTTACAAACACATTCAATCATTGCATTTAGTATACAATTCTATCACTTACATTGCATGAGTGTAATTCTCGATGCATTCTTATTCAGTGCACCTTGCATTGAATTACATATTTCTCTTTATCTCAGTCATGTATCTCACCATCCATGAGTTGGAATTCTGGCCAATGTGTTGACACATTCTCCACACACTTCCTATTGTCTTCCCAATTAATTAGATGCCTTCCTTTTTGACCCGAACACTACACTAAGAATATAATTATGTGGTTTTCTTTAGTGTTAGAAAAACGGTTGCAACCCAAGTTTTATTGTGTGGCTCATAACCTTTCCATATCTGTACCTTTCCATATCGAACCATGTCCTGGTCTCATACCTGACTAGCTTACTGGCATTCATTCCTATAACAAGTTCTTATCTTTTAATTCTTTGGTTATTATCCCATAACCAAATTAACATGACATTTTGTTATGTCAATGTGTACATTCAGACGCTAAAAATCTTTGAATTAATACAGGCCTCCAGTGGTATGCATTCAATAATATAATCATATGATTTTATAAAATAACTCAGGCTGAGGAAATTCTTACCTAAATTTCCTTTCAATAGTTATGCAAAAAGAGTAATAAAAAATCATACCTTCATGACTGCCATTAATAAGTTTTATACTATCTGAAGGTTTGATGGAAGTAGAATATTTCATGCTTCTTTTATCAAACTTATAACCAACACTTCATCTCTCTGTTGCTTCCCTCCTTATGCAACAACATCACCAACAACACTTGCAAACATGAAATCATTCTTTCCTCCAACTGCCCAAGAAGCCGTAACAGACATGCTGTCACAGAAATTGCAACAACTTCTTTCTCCCTATAAGACTTTTCCTTGATGATCCTAGAAGTATACAATTATTCCCTGATTCTTGAATCTTCTTGTGCTCTCATTGTAGTCACTATACATGACTATTTTTTTCTTGAGCACTTTCTAGCCAAATCACTCTTGGCTACCTTTTCATTTATAGTCCCAAACTAAGATGATATTAACCTTCAACTTTCGTTAATTTCCTGGGTCCAACTATCCCAATCTCGTACTTGAATGAATCAAATTACACTACAAGCTGTTTTATAGACTCTGGATTCTTCAATATCTAGTTACTCTTCAGGACTGAACTTCTTCATCCCTTTTCCAACAAAATACTTTAGTACTTGAGGTTTTCTTGTACTCTTCACTTCTCTTTTGGTAGCTACATAGAATTAACAGAAATTCCTTCTTTTACCTTACCTTCATAGATTCAAGTGATACCTCCAACTTCTTGGGTTGTCACTCATGGCTCTATGTCACATAAGATGGATTCTTTTCAGGCACCATCTCCTCCACATTCAAAACCATGCATAGAACTGTTTTCTTCTTCCTGGTTCCTTATTGATTTCACTTTAGAAGTCACTTCACTTTTAAATTATTCTTGACTTGATATCTCCATGCTGTTATGGAAATACCTTCACACCCTTGGAGTGCATCAACAATCCTCTACTATTCTAGCTTTCATTACTGGAGTGTTGACATGCATTCCTATTATCTTGATATCTATCTCATGATTTCTTCTTCCATTATCTTAGGATATTCATGGACTTGACTCCATCCAAGAGTTTTTCCTTGTCTACTTTGCATATTTTCCATAACATATTATTCTGATATTAATTTTCAACATTCCATTATTATTTGGATTCCTCTAATTCAGCTCATGCATATTCAACTTCTGTCATGCCATATTTGATGACTTCATGCAATGCTTCCATTGTGCATTATGATAACAATAATGTAGGTTATACCTCCAATATGCAGGGCTGATCCTTGGAGATTTCACATCTTATCTGCAAACTCTTTAATATTCCATAAAACCTGCCTTCCTTATTCCCATTCTTTGCATCTCCATACAAACTAATGGTTCATGCATTATCATGTATTTCATATGGATTTCTCCACATAGCATTCACATTTGATGTGAAAATATTTTCACTTGAACTGTCTTCCCCAAACAAGAATTCCATTTGGGGTTTCCATGCTTCTTATCGAACCCAACATTCGATCCAATGATTTCTGAAAAATCTCAGATGTAGAATAAATAATTTTCCCTAACCTTATTCCTTATTTATTCTATCTGAAGACATCTCTAGCACTTTTTCTGTTTTAATGTAACCATTACATCTAGAATCCTCTTTCCGAGACCTTTCCAATCATGGCTTCCTGGCTCAATTCCGAGCCTTGAGTAGAAACCCATAATCCTTTACAACTTGTGCTTCCTCTCTGATGCACTTCTTGTGTAGCGAACTCTTTTCTATGAGCTAATGGATTTTATATATTTGTTATACCTTATCATAAATTTCCCAGGTCTTTAGTACCTCCCTGATGTAGGTTCGAACCAGAAAAAACCCACAGGCTTATTGATTTGAGCGTTGCCTCTTCTTTTCCCTTTGTTTCTTTATTCCATATGATCGTAGGTGGTGACCAAGCACTAAGCTAAGAAGTGATTGATCACTTATCAAAATCAACGGTCACATCTTAATTTCACGATGAGTTGGACGGTTCTCATTTACTTCAGAGCCTTCAACCAGGACCATATGAATGACCCTCATCCTCTTTCACGATCAAGGATAAAGATCCAATTTGGGACTTTCTCCTTCGGAGGTCTCAACTTTCCCCACTTGCTTCCTCCCAAAATGATTTAACCCAGAGTTCACAATCTATCACCACACACCCTTCGAGATCTACGGTCCAGATTCACTTCGAGTCTCTAGCTCTCTGGGCTTCGGGAGTTTCAACTCTCAAATGAAAATCTTGAAGTGTTTTTCCCAAAAACTCTGATCTATTTGACACTTATCTCTTGGCGATCAATGACCAGGACCTACTTCAGTGATTTCAAACTCTCCTTGACCACAAGCTCTCACTCAGGGGTTGTGGATCTTGCGCCACCTGTCCCTCTTGGCGATGAACGATCCCTAACTCGCTTTAGGACTTTGGGACTTTAGCCAGTCAACCCTTTGGTGCACACAAAGTTTAAAACTCATGCACCTTACCTTATATCGGACGACTATCGTCTCCTTGCGCTCATATCCGATGGTTAGGATTTGTTCCTTCTCAACACTTCTCCTTTGCTTCCCTGGATGCTCATCTAAAGGTCCAGGATTCTTCCCACAACCGATATGATGGTTGTTGTCGCTCCTCCTCTTGAGATTTTAACTTCTTCCGACTTGGAAGAGTTTTGTAGATGTTCAAAGGCCTCAGCCTTCATTCCTCCCATGAGCCCAACTATCTTGGGTCTCGCCTTTTCTCTTGAAAACGTTATCTCTTATGATATTTTTGATTCTCTCAGACCGATGATACTGAAGGACTTTTTTACTCCACGGATTTCTTAAGGGCTCATGACCATCCATCTCACAATGGTTCTTAAGTCATTGGTATTTTGGGTAACTTGAATATCATCCACTTCTTAGATCTGACGGTCAGGATGTTTCCTAGGCATCCTCAGATATAAGGCTCAGAGTTAGCTTCGGTACTTTGAAAATTCAGGGATTTTACCTCCCTTACGAAGAACTTGTTCAATTCGTCGAACTTGTGAAGTATGAATGGCTCCAAGGTTTAAATCCCACACTCTTTCCCATATCCAATGGTCATAACAGACCATGGCTCTTTCCGAACAGATTTTTGTTTGTTCTCCTTCCAAACAAGGGGACCTTCCCTTTCGATACTTCGACCTCACTACTCTTCCTGAACTTTGAAAAATTTGAAAGAACTAAGAGCTCTTTTCTCTTTCTCCTAAATTCAACATTTAGAAGGGTCTTCTGCACACTCTCCAGATCTGATGCTCATAAGGGTTTTCCCTTTTCTTCTGAATAGATCCTATGGTTCCCATTACTCTATGGTCCAACACCACTTATGTCGCAGTTTTATGATAACACTACTCCTCTTGAGCTTCATAACACGACCAAGGTAATCCTATTGGTACTCAGGGATGTTTCTGAGGTCCAAAATTGGTTCCTCTTAACACAATTTCCTCTTGAAACCTTGATTCCAATGACTACTTATCCTGCTCATCGAGGATCAGTGTTGAAACCATGGGTCAGAACTTGAGTTTTGTCCATTTCGACAACAACTCCTTTCGAAACTCTTGCTTCAATTTGCACTAACATGGCCCATCTAGGCTCAGTGTTGTAACCATGCTCTAATACCATATTGTAACATCCCCAGCCACCAAT
>ML780502.1:299672-320736 GCA_009831015.1 Picea engelmannii | reverse complement strand
AACACAGAATTACTACTACCATATAGATGCAATTGAGATTACCAGTAAGTCCACATGCCACATAACACATGATACATTTCAAGTAACCCAAACATGCATAAAATACATAAATTATACACAGAAATGATACTTATCTTATAGCTGGAGTAAATCCACCAACTGCGTGCAGACCTTCCATGAACCTCCCAGCCATAAACCACACATCTCATCACACTCAGTAGCAGGTCACCCCTGAGCTGGGACTAAGCTCCACCAGGCAAGGGAACTCTAGGCTTGGCAAGGACAACAAGGAAGTTTCACAAACAACAGGAAGGATATTTCATCCCAGGAGCCACTTACGCCCACAACTCATAGAAACTCATTCCCCACACGCCTGCTCCACCCCAGGAAGGTACACCTTCACTACTACAATTCCATCAGCCAGTACACCTCCCTTACCTTGGGCTTCAACACCAGGCTGAACCAGAAGTCTCAGAGTACTGTAGCTGCTATGGGACTCCCTTTCAGGAGAACTCACTTCCCAACAAACTCTCTCTTCTGGGAGAGTTGATCAGAGGTATGAAAACCTGCTTCTTCAATTCATCTCCTAAGAAATACTGCAACAACATTTGGCTAGCATACGAGTGACATAAACAACATGAACAATTATGGACACCAAAAATGGAAACAACCTAATGCTAAGACACAACACGGCTTAGGAAAACACAAGGCAACGAGCCACACTCATTCTAGGACCGTTCTTGGTGGATAATGTTGGAGAAACGACTCTAGCTTGGGCTTCCTTGGGGCATGAAACCCACAGGTTGGATACCATGACCCACAACTTGGGGAAAGAAGGAAGATGAGCATTGCCTTTGGAGGTAAAATAAGACACGGTGGAGGACCTCACCTATCCCTTACTAGCCCAAACGACTTCCTACATGTGTCAAAATGTCACCCTTCAAGGGGATGGCATCATGTTTTAGGGTTTTATTATGTGAAAGTTGTTATCCCCTAGCCTAGGGATAACTAAGGAGATGATGTCTTGAGGCCCTTAGTTTGAAAACATGGAGTACCGAGAGATGTAAATACCACACATTTTCCCTTTTGCATAGCCAGAGACCTACATTGACACCACAGTGATCCAACACCTAGTCATCGTCCATACCAGCTTGCCACCACATGTCACTTGGGTCTTTCTCCATGTGGTACAAGTCAGGTATGATGGTGGGTATCATTTTAATATTTGAGGCATTCTAGATTGTGTATCAAAGGTTATTTTTTATTATGAGACATTTTCTTTGTAAACTATGCATTTTACCTTATTTAAATGTTGGTGGTTAGCTTGGGGAACTCAAGTAGATGGTCACCCTTAGGATGGGGTGTTTCTAGGAGCTTCCTTTGATGAGTCATCATTCCACTCCCGAACATACTTACCACTTTCTATCATTATTTCCCCTCTTGACATCATATCTTGGGATTTTGGGGTAGACTAACCCTAGAAGGGACCATTCCTCATTTCATGGGAAGAAGGGGATAAATGCCCAAAAGGAAGTTAGCTGGAAAAAGATAAAATCCTAATGAAAGAAACCTTCCAGATGCTTCGTCTAGGGGATCCCAAGAAAGCAGTGAAAATCTTCTCCGCAATAAATTAAGGACCCCATGAAAATAATAAATGAAAATGCTTAAAGGATCAATTGAGGATAGGGGGTCTCATCATGAGACAACCTATCATGTCCATGGGTATCTAATGGTATGACATTACCATTTTTGGCCACCACACAAGAGTAATGTATCTCAGTTGTATGGATGAGGGAAGGGGGTCTCATCATGAGCCAACATTCTCATTTCCATGAAAGTACTTGTGGGTAACACTATCATTACTTGGTCACCATGCCAGGGCAGTGGCCTCCAACTCACCCTATGCTACATTGAAATAAAATACAAAGAAAGAAAGATAAAGGAAATTGATGGGCTTGGAAATAATGCATTATGGACGAAGGTGCAACACACCCTCCACAAAGGCACCCATAAATGAGATAATATGGACCATTGCATATCATGAACTCCATGCCCATTGAGTACTTCCACCATCCATTCCACCTCATTCACATGACTCAGATAGGGTTTCTCCTGGACTTAGGGGTTTTGATCCATTGAAAAATAGTACCATGCCAACCCTCCCACAACCAAACTTAGAAAAATGCCTAGTTTCTTAAGAACATGTTTTTATGATGTAGTCCTAGTATACATGCTTTAATGGCTCTTTTATTGAATTGATTCACTCATCATGATGATTTGACTTGATATCCTTGGATGGAATTCCCATTTTTATTACAAGTACAGGTTGGTGGTCGTTTTGGAAGAATATGCCCAACTTGGGATTCCATGAGGGAAAGTAATCCACAAGATGGATGACATAGGCCCACATGTCGAATGATAGATAGATTCTTTCATAGGCTTAGGAGATAGCTAGATAGACATAGCCCACCCTTTTCATGCCAAATGACTTGCTCAAAAGGGGAAAACATCACTCCCTAGGGGCTTGACATCACATTTGAGGGGAATATGGTGGTTGATGATGAATCAGGTCATGACACATGGAATTTTGAGGTGAGAGGCTCCGAATGATTGCCACATGGCCTTTGGAGGACCTACTTTACATCCCAGCTGAAACAAATTGCTCAATTTGCCAAAACATCCTTCTTCAAGGGATGACGTCACCTTTGTTTTAGGGTTTTCTTTGTGCAAAAGTGAAAATAAAGAGAATTTTTAAACATTATCTTTGAAAAGGGGAAAGATTAGGGCTTTTGACCCCTAATATTTTGGTTTACTCTAATATTACGTGGACAAACTATTTTGGAAACTTTTTGTATAAATAAAGATCATAAGATCTCATTTTAAGGACATAACTCTCCATTGTGAGAGGCTCTTGGACTGAAAATTTCTCTCTTTGGATAGATCTCTCTTTTGTTCTTTTGTTTATGGCTATGTCTTGGTTATGGTTTATGGAGATGGTGCACTAGCCTTGGAAGACTTTATTCATTTTTTTTTTGGTGGTTAGTCTAGCTTTTATTGCCTTTAAATGCTTGAAGGTGCCATTTATTTCATTGTATTATAATTTGCACAAGTTAAAGGTTCTATTTGCTTGGTCCAAGTAGGGAATATAAGGGCATACACCCCTACTTGTGTTTCCACCATTTTATTTCTAAGGGAATATTTCTTCATAAGGGTTTACTAAGAGGAGTATAATTGCATACACCCTCCTAGTTGAAACCCTAGCTAAGATAAGATTTCCTTGGGAAGTAAAATGGTTTACACCCCCAAGGAAGTAGCCTATATATCTTATTCAAATTCTCTTTACTCCATTAACCCTTTATTAAGGGCACTATTCATTTACTTATTTCATGGGAGAAATAAATTGTTGCCTTGGTAAACGTATAGATTTCAAGTTTTGAAGTCGTCTCTTTTGGATAATGATATTGATGTCTTGGGGATTATTCTTCCCTTAGGGCATCCTCTTTCTCCCACAAATTATTATTTCTGTAGTAAAACTAACCTACAGCCATTGTGGATGCTTTAAACTCTAACCCTAACTATTAATATCTCACAAACTAACCCTAGACTAACCCTCTAACTTTGCTAGTTTAACCTACTAACCTAGGTGCATATATTGGGATAGATTTTGGAAATTTTTGGTGGTCATATTTTCTCTTGTAATCCATTGAATTATACAACCATAAGGATGATATACTAATTCATAAATTTACTTTTATGAAAACCATCTTTATTCAGTCTTGAAGTGCTATTTTCGGTCCAAATTGGTTACTAGTTTTATTGTTGACATTGCTAACTAATATAGACCTTTTACTCGCTGATTTGGATGTAATCTATTGCTGATTTACTAACCTGTATTCTACTGTATTTTCGGGACAACAATATTAAATTTCTGATCCATTACTATAATTGGTTGGAAAAGTGTCTTTTCTTGTGTCTCGAGTAGGTATAGGTGCACCTGGTATCCATTTACCTCTCTTCACTTACCATTTTCAATCAAGTCATTTATTCCATCACTTGAACTTCTGAGGGAATTATCCTTACACCTCCCTTCATTCTTCTCATTCCCCCTAGGGTCACCAGGATAGCCTCCCTAGAGTGACCTAGTCACCCTTGAAGTGCAGGACCTACATCGAGGTGACATTGGGTGTAGGATTCCCTAGTTGTAGCACTTGATTTTGTGGTTGGGTCGAGCTTTTCCCAACCTGCAACTTGTGCTATAAAAAAAGTTAAATTTATATTTTGTAAAGGGGTAAAATAAAGGGAAATGTCTCTCTTTTTTTGTGGTTTACCTTAAGTTAAGCGGACAAACACTTTTTAGGATTTTTATATAAATAAGAATAATTTCATTTCATTTTAGATCATAACTCTCCCATATTGGAGAGGATTCTTGGATGAAATTTGCGCTCCTCTTGGGAAAATTCATATTCTCTCTCTCTTGTGCTATGGTTTATCTCTTGTCTTGTGGAGTGAAGTGGTGTGCTATCTATTGGAAGTTCTTTCTCTTGCTTTGGTGATGAAAAATACTTGGTAACTAGGGTTTGACTTGGCATTTTTTTGGAAATTGGTAATTTGTTAGTTTTATTTCTTTTTCCATGGTTGTTATTGGATAGATACTTGGAGGAGTATAAGGGAATACACCTTCCACCAATTTTTATCATTTTTGTTTTTGGAATAAGCTGTTGCAAAGGTTTCAAGGAGGAGAAAAAGGGTGTATACCCTCCTAGATTTACCTTGTTAGATTTTACTTTCCCTAGGGAGTAAAAGGGTTTACACCCCTAGGGAGTAAAAGGGTTTACACCCCTAGGAAGATAATAATCTAACCTATTACAAGAATAATCTATAACCCATTTGGAAAGGCACTAACAATATATTGCATTGGAGAAATAAAATACTTGCATTGGAATGCGTGCTTTTTCGAGATATTGAATTTGTTCAAGTTGAAATCTTTCTTATTGTTATAAGCTTACTTATGCCATAAGGGTGTCCTCTTTAGGCCAATAAATTTTTTCTGTTATAAACTTAAAGCTACAACCATTAGGGCTGCAAAAAACTTTCTCTTTTTCTTGTTGCACACTTACCAACTACTGGAATTTACTTGTAAACGTCTATTATTGTTCTATTGCTCATTGTCTATCTTTATGAAGAACTACTTGTTAATTTTTGTGGTTGGATTTTTCTGCTCTAGATTTTTTTTTCTACAACCACTTGGATTATATAATGAATTTATGATAACATCTAATAAACAACCCTAATCACCACCAAAATATCACTTTAATCATTGGAAGTTAGACTAGTCTTTGCTAGCTTTATTTCTGATATCTTGTACTAGATTTTGGATGGTTAAATTTGAAGGAATTTTCATTTTATGTTGCTGATATATATTTCTATAACTGCTGCAAATTTGTGACAACAAGGTTTCTTTCTTGTTCCCCTTGGTTTAAAGGCTTATATATCCATTCTTTGACTTGTTCTAAGCAGGGCTAACATTGTTTTTGTAGGTATCTATCACTCGAAAACCATGTGTCCTTCTACAAGACTCATTTTAAAGGCTTCCATCATCTCCATAATTTACCTATAGGGGAATCAACTTCGATCATTTCCATTTTCCATCTCATTTCCCCCCAGGGTCACTCGGGATCCCCCACTTGTGTAGGATTTCTCCTTCACTAAAGCAAAAGGGAGGGTTTATCTAAGGTGATAGTGGGTATAGTCTCCCATATTTATCACCATCTTGTGTATTGGGTTGGGATTTTCCAAACCTATAGTTTGCACGATAACATGAGGAAACAATACAACTTCTCTACAACCAAACTAGCCCCTACCCTTCAAACTATAATAGGAGGAAATACTCCAACTTCTATACAACCAAAATGGTCCCTAACCTTCTGTTTCCTTTACCCTTATGTTTCCCCTATATGTTTTTCTCTATTATTACCCCCACCCCCACCCTCACCCTCATATACGAGGGTGGTGGTGGGGGGAATAATAGAGAAAAAATAAATGTTTTTCTCTATTATTCCTCCACTCCCACCCTCATATATGAGGGTGAGGGTGAGGGTGGGGAGAATAATAGAGAAAAACATATCAGGGTGGTATATGAGGGTGGGAGTGGGAGGAATAATAGAGAAAATTATGTTTTTCTCTACTATTCCCCCACCCCCCACCCCCATATGATAGGAGGAAACACTCCAAATTATTTACAACCAAACTAACCCCTATTGTTATGTTGTGTACCTACCCTTATGTTGTTATAGGGAAAGGGAGAGTTGGTCTCCATGTTAAACAAACAAGGAAATGGAGAGTTGGTCTCCATGCTAAACAAACTACGGAGCTTTGAAAATTCAAACAAAAATTATGTTTCCCCTACCCTTATGTTGTTATAAGGGCCCCTACCCTTATGCCCCTACCCTTATGTTATTATAAGGGCCCCTACCCTTATGTTTCCATTACCCTTATGTTTTTATAAGGTGCCATATAAGGGAAGATACCCTTATGTTTCCCCTATACCCTTATGTTGTTACAGGGAACTCTGTTGTTATAGGAAAACAAAGAGTTCGTCTCCATGTTAAACAAACTAACAAATTGTGTTGCTTTGAAAAGTCAACAAGGAAGTCACTAGCTTCCTCACATCTTCAAACATCTAGGGTTTGAATATTTGAAAAGTTAACAAGAAATTCACTAACTTCCTCACGTCTTCGAACATATAGGGTTTGAATCCACTTGGTGTCTTGTGTTTCTTTGAAAAGTCAACAAGGAAGTCACTAGATTCCTCATGTCTTCAAACATCTAGGGTTTGAATATTTGAAAAGCCAACAAGCAATTCACTAACCTCCCCACATCTTCGAACATATAGGGTTTGAATCCACTTGGTGTCTTGTTAACTTATAGAAATGGACCTTGGAAGTGCTTTTGAACATATAGGGTTTGAATCCATTTGGTGTGGTTTGAATCCATTTAGGGTTTGAATCCACCTGGTGTCTTGTTAACTTATAGAAATTCACTAGCTTCCTCATGTCTTCAAACATCTAGGGTTTGAATATTTGAAAAGTCAACAAGAAATTCACTAAATTCCTCACTATTGAGATCAATTCCCGCTTTCGAAATTTCCCTCCCCTTTTCTATTTTCCCAACTTGTTTTCTCTCTTTATTTTCCCTCTTCTATACCTACCTATTTTCCCCTTTCCTTTTTTCCCTTCTACTCTTCCTTTCTAGTTCTATACTTAGTTGTTTTTTTAGAACGATGGGTTCCCAGGTTGGTGAACACATGAATCCTCATCTCCATCCACACCCTCACATCACGAGTTTGAACGACCGCCACACTATCCTATACTTAGCCTATTTTTCAATCGCAGGTTCTTGTGTTGGCGGGGTCAAACTCTCATACCCCATGTTCCGTGATATACATTTTTCATCCAAAAGATCCTTGATCTACATTTTGACCATTGGACCCCCCCCAGATCCTAAGTATCTCATATCTCCTTTTTAAGGTTCGACCAATCGCATTACAACACTTAGTCATTTTCGACCTTCTGCAGTCACGGGTTCACGGGTTCACAAAATACTCAAATACTATTTCACTCCCATCCATTCCCACCACCTTCGCATGTTTCCCAATACGCATTTAGTATGGTTTAATGCTAACAACTTATAATGTAGGTTCCATAAATATTTTCATTAATAAGTGAAGGGATCAAGGATATCTCCTATTAAAACACATTAAACCAGGGTTTGTGAAGGATTATATTATCCCTCTCAAGTGTTCATTTTAAATGTTATCTGGAGCAAAGGAATGCTTTAGTCAACTTATGGAAGCAACTCGAAAATAGTTCTATGGAGATACATTGAAAAGTTTCGGTGTGAGGACCAAAAATTTCAGTGGTCTAGAGCATACTCTTACTACTCATCCCCTTCTTCCCAAAAGGAAGTAATTTGGACATCTGGAATCACTCAAGCAGGCTGCGTTCCAAAAGTTTTTGAATGTAAGGGGTTGGTTTCCTAGTGCACTGAGAGATATATTCCAAGCCAGAGGATCATTCAATTGTGGGACCATTGCATGTCTCTCTGTCTCCTCAGGTATTTCGTAAGATGTTGAGACTTCCGGAGCCAACGTTTACCTTCAAGGGTGAATATTGCAGAGAACTATTAAAGAATCATGACAATGGGTTGGACCTCTTACCCGAGTTCATGGACAAACCAATGACCATCCTTGAGGAAATCACGAGATTGCAGGTTGGCTCATTTAAAAATCCTTTCCGGGAAATTTCTTGGCTTTTCATGAGGGTAGCATGACAAGAAACTACAACCAACATTTTCCGCATGATTCTTTACATTTTATACTTTACGGTCAAGGAACATGCCATATTCAATTGGGGCAAGTTGATTTCCATTGAAATCTCTTCCCAATTGTCACAATACAAGAAGGAGAAGAAATTCTTTATGTCCTCTTATTTGGTTTTCTCAATATCACATTGTTGTTAGTTTCTGAGGTTATTTGTGTGTAAGAAGGTAAACTGTCAATTCGACCCGGTAACCTTCTGGTATCAAACATTATGGAGGCACAAATCCTCCCAACATTTTTATGAAGTTTTTATTGACTTTTTCTTAGTTTTTAAAGGTTTTTTGTTTGGAAAGGACACCCCCCGGATGTCTGACCAGGTGAGTAAGTTACTGGATAGGAAGGGGACATTGGAACAAATGGAGAATGACACCATCATAAGGATTTTCGGTTCCAAGGAAAATCCTTCCTTCCTTCCTTGCCACATATCTGACAAAATGTTTATTACTGAAGTAGAAAGGAAGTACAACTACTAATTGCATTTTTTCCATGAAAAGAGAAAAAATCAATTCATACCTCTTCCTTGGAAAGGTGGGGACTTCATATTCATAAATATGAACAAGATTGATGAATTTGCAGGCCACTTCCATAGCTTGAATCTAAGATATGATGAAAGGATAAAAGGGTTCTACCCTAACATAATTTTTGTAGAACATTTACTCGCAATTGGCTTCAACAATTCTTTTATTAATAATGTTCTGAATGAAGATGAATATAATGACTTGGGCACTCCTCATGACACTGGCAACCTGGAAACAATACTCATTACAAATGAGTCATCCAAACAGAAAGGAAAAGGTCCCAGTGAGAAGAGTGCCCAATCCCCATTTGTCACTCTAAAAAGTAAAACATCTCGGAGTAGTGCTCCAACGACCCACCAAATTAAGAAAGTGACCCACATTTCTTCAGGCGGAGGAGGAGATAAGAACGCTCCTTCGGGAAAAATTGAAACCTCCCACAAACTTCCCTTGAGGAAGAAAAGAAAAAATATTGTGCAAGAAGAGGAGGGACCTCGAGCCAAAAGAGACACTCACGACATCTCCCTCGAGGATATGGAACTTGAGATTGACATTGAAAAAGTGTTCCCCAACGTTGATCAGCCAGAGAACATGGATCACCAGAGTCCACTGATGTAAATAATTGAGAGTGAGACCTTCGATGAAGAAGATTATTTTGTATTTCAGAGCGCTATTTTTTACATCGAGTCCAAAATTTTAATTATTGAGAAAATAGATATAAAGAATAAAAAGGGGAAATCTTGTTCAGAGGTTAACCTACGGAACATGCGGCCTTCCCAAATTTCCCAAATTCACCGAGCAACTGGAGATGATCTAAATGATTCTATCGGAGGCCTTGAAGAAGAGAACGCCAAGTTAAAAGAAATATTCAAAGAATTGGAAGAAGATTTAATGCCTCTTCTAGTACTTGCTAGTCCTTTAGTAATGATCGGGCCTACCACACCTACAACTAAACTGAAAGGATCTTCAAGCCTAATCACATCATCCATGGGCTATGTGGAGAAGAACATTAAGAAAATAATGGAATTAATTACAGATGCTTGGGAGATGTTAAATAACATAGTCTCTTTTGGAACGAGGGCACATGCCTTCCATGAATATTTACATGTGGATTTAAAAAATGAAGAAGGTTTTTACCTTGACGCGATCGTACCCTTCGGTTTTAAAGTTACCAATATGACAGAGTTGAGAAGAAGAGAGGAGGATATCCCTTCTCCGAACTAGATAAAACAACTGAACGCATGATGGAAAGAAAAGGTTAAAAACTTGAATATCATTGTCCAAGCATGTGACCAAGTTGTGTTAAAGAAGGAATAATTATTCAAGACGCTGACTGAGATAGACCTAGTCGGGAGTACGAATAAGGTCCAAGACCCCAAATTGATTCTCAACTTGTTGTTCCTAACTAAGCAAGCATTTGATGAACAATTTGAGATCTTTAAAGGGTTATCATTTGAAAAGTTCTATGTCATTATTGAGTATAATGAAGATAACATAGATAACTAGCTAGTGGATTATTCAGTAAAAAATCAAGATATTGAAGAATCTTTGCGTAATATTTACATTGATCTAAGGGACTTGGAGGGATATATTCTCAATATAAAAATCCGGCATGAAATCAACGTGGCACCAATGAGAATATGCATCGAAGAGTGGTTTAAAAAATCTATCGACAAACTGACCGATGGAGGGAAAAAGGAAGTTGAGATCGTTCCTATAACTGTCGATGAAAGCAATAAAAGGAAATCAACAAGAAAGTGAGAAGAGAGAGATACCATCATAGTAAGTTCACACCGATCACATCTTTCTTTCTTTATCAATTCCTTCATCTAGTTACTCCACCTCTTTAAATAGAAAGGTTTAACCGAAGACAGATAATTTCCGCTGGCGACTTTATTCCTTCTACAAAATTCATTCTTATATATATTTTCTTTATGGTCCATGGGAGCTCCAATCTTAGTATTTATGACAAACACATTTAAATTTCGGAGAATATGTAATAAAACATATATTTTTTAAAGATTTCAAGAGAGCTATTTTGGGAACAATCTCGAATGTACTTTGCAACCCAATTTCTGAATATAAAGTATTTGAGGTTGATCTATCATTATATTTGTTTGATCTACCCATGTATTACTCTATCAAAGTTCTCTTATGCATGCATATCATTTTCTTTTATTTTTTTTATGTGATCATAAATCTTTAGCCAAACTATGATGGATGTGAGGAAATTTTTATTATTTACTTTAAACATGTGAATGTGTGTGGTTCCTGGTCCATTCTCAGGAAATTTATTTAAAATAAAATAAAAAAAAATTCCATTTCTGCATCTTAATATTTTGTTTGATAACCACGAAAATCTTCTGCAAAATTCCCACATTCTGAAGACCTAGAGTCCCATGAAAATCATAACATGGGAGTACCACCTCTATAAAAACACATAAGGATTTGTATCCTCATGAGGTTTTCGTTTCGGTCCTAACGGATTCAAGTGTCAACATTTTTGGTGACCATACTAGGGACATGAACTGGAAATTCAAAACCTGGCCCAACGTTTGTAAAAGATTATATGACTTTACCCTGGGGTAATCAACCCCATTTGGAAATTGGATTGAATAATCAATGAAACATTTTACATCAATTGTACAATCTGGTAATAACAACAACCTAGACTTGAGAAGAATTAGAAGGGACCTGATAGATCTTAGTCCAAGAAGAATAAATACAAATCCTTCAAAGACAGAGGATATAAGAATGACAATATTGAAGAAATAAAAGGATATCTAGAGCAACACAAGAACAAGGTCAATATTGAAGCTGGATGAATACAAGGGACCCATTACCAGAAGTAAAAGTAAGCAACTGTCTATCCTTAGAAGTGAAAAGTCTAGCCCTAAATTCTCCCCAGACATGGAAATGAGAGACAAACAACCTTGAGATGAGCATAATGAGGAGAGACAAGGAGGTGGAGGAGATGCCACAATAAATCAAGGAATCCCGGGGTTTGAAAATAGGAGGAGATTAATAGATTCCCCTCTTAATATTATAGGTGAGCAACATGAGCTCCATGTTCTCCCTAAGGGCACCTTAAAGGAATTTTTTGGAGACAGAGAAATCGATGCAAAGAGGAATCTGCACTTATTTCTTGATGTTTTTGACTTTCACCGTGTTGAATATGACAACGTCATGGTAAGGTTGTTTCTGCAAAAGTTATTAGAAATATCTTATGAATGGTATACAACATTTCCTAGTAGATCCATTCGCTCATTTAATGACCTCCAAGCTATGTTCCTAACTATGTTTTCCCTTCCAATTGCTTACCATACCCTCCTCACCGACTTCACCCAGATTGGGTTGAGGAAGAACGAAAGGATACACGATTTTAATATCAAGTTCAATAAGACCTTGAGTATAATTACAAAAGATAAAAGACCAAATGACCCAGTCATTCTCAGTTGTTATAAGAATGCAATGCCCCGAATGTAAAAGGTTCCATTAGAACATCCCAAATGGATACTTTGGATGAGGCAGTGACTAAATCCACTGAGATGGAAGAAATTATAATTGAAATGTGTGATGACCCCAACATTATACTAGGAAGAGTACAAAGGAAGATGGGGGATTAAATATTGATAATCAAGGAGCTTCTAGTTCAATAAAAAATGAATAATTCAAACCTTGAGTAGCTCAAAATCAAATGGCAGGAGGACGATTTTTCAAGTGGACCATACTTGATGTAGAGGTTGACCCTATGGTGGCACAGGAAACTAAGAAAAGAATTGAAATTGCACAAATGAATAGAACCATCAATCAAATGCATAACACAAAGACAAAGGTTTCCTATACAACCTACTCCAAATGTGGTTGTTCTGGATGATGTCTATGACAAGTAATTAATTGAGCAAGAAAATTATTACTTACCCGATGAAAGCTCTGAAATTGTGCAGATGGACAGATGGGAGACATCCATGTATATATTTGGAGAGGGAGACAATGATCCAAACTCACAAGAAAACTTCACCCAGACAAGATGGTTTGTAAATAGACCAAATAATAAAGTCGACTTTGACAAGGAAAAAAAAAAAGAAAAGGAAAAAGAAAAAACAAATGAAAAAGTGTCAAATGAGAAAGTGACGCATGGAAATGGAACCAAAAGGAAACACCTGGCATCAAGCTCCACTCAAATGACATATAATGTCATGGAGGACCTAAGTAAATTGAGGATAAATTTTCCTTTTACGAAAGTGGTGAATATTCTTGAAAAAAGACATAACATTTTAAAGTTATTGGATGATCCATCTGAAAGAGCTGAAGTTGTTGTTACCAGTCCAAAACAAAGTCAAAGCCTGACAACTACCAAGCTGAGAGGTAAAATTTTTCCCTTCTATATCTTGATTGAAAATCATGATGTTGCACTACATAATTGTTTAGTTGACACTGGTGCGACATGTTATCACACAGAGTTGTAGGAGGGTCAAAAAGTCATCTTTAGGTTTTTTGTTGAGTCATAGATTCTTTTTTTAATTTTTGTTTTAATAAACCAAGTCTTTTTAGCATTAGTCTAAGTTCTTCTGGTGTGGTGATGTCCTGCGTCAAATTTGAAATTATCATGACAAAGAGTGTTAGTCCCTTAACATTCACATCCTTCTAATTAGCATCATCACCTTGACATATCTGTCCAATAAGCCGTGTGAAGTACCTCCATCTGTCACTTTACTTGCTCATGCTGTCAGATCAGTTTGTAATTTAAGCGTTGTTGACTCACTAGCAAAGTTTGCAACACCCTCAAAGTACCCTTTTTCATTTAATATAATCATTCACTTTATGACATGACAAGAGTTTGTATTGTTTCAAATATTATCTCTATCAACTTACAGGGATCATAAATTGAAAATACTAATGGTTTCTTTGAAGCACTCAAAATCAAATTTTGGAGTAGGCACTACAAACTCTGCTACGAACTGGTGGCAGAGGATGGTTGGTGGTTCGACCACTTGAAGTTATTCTTGAGAAAATATAGTGATTTAAGTGGTTATATCTAGGATACCAGGTACTATTGGACACACCTACCACACTTAGAGGGGGGGGGGGTGAATGAGTGTGGGGCTCTTTTCCCAAAACTTCCCTCTTGCACAAAAACTCATCAATTAGCATTCAACATTTATTCATTACCCATTGCTGTCATGTATAACTAGTTAGATGTGAGCACATATCAACAACATATATTAGCAATATATCATCAACAAGTCATCACCACAATGAACATAGATAACACAAGATGTATGTACAATTTTCTTTTTATTACGAACTACAATCCTTGGGGTTTATCAACAACAACTGAATAGAGTACAACTTTGTAAGAGCACCTGCTCTATAATGCAAGACTCAACTTACACCCTCAGCACCAACTGAGATGAGGCAACAATCCTCAACATATATCAATCTATCAACAGGTACGTGACCTGTTAGTAGTGTAGCCCATGTGTGTATGCGCCCTAGATCACTACAGCCCACATGTGTATGCGCCCTGGCTCACTACAGCCCACGTGTACATGTGGCCAGTGTATAATGCAACAAACGTATGCTTCTAATCAACTAGGGTTTTTCTTTGCTTCACATGCTCAGATTATCTGCAACCTACAATCACTTTCTCTTCTGTCTTCCACTGTCTAAACTGACCCAAAACTAGTCACAATACATCCAATCTCTCCTATGGCTTGCTCATGCTCCTCAATAAATCAATATGAATGCTATCTCAATCATGCATAAACAACTAGTATACCATAGAAATCATGTCACTACTGAATCACAAGAGTGTTGCTCACTCCATCAACCGAATCAACCAAAATGAACCACATCATGGAAGCCATACCAAGAATTCCCTAAGCATTCACAACACATCAAACAATAGTATCCATCAAGACAATAATGTAACCATACCAATGTCTCAGTGATAGATCTGAGGCCATAGAATGCATATCTGGAACCTACCTCATCATCCAAGAGCTTGGCACCAACTCAAACACAAATATCCATGATTTTATCCACTCCACACTCCCTATACACAGTCAGCCTGTGTGTATACTCACCCTATACACAACCAACTCGTGTGTACACACACCCTATACACAGACAACCTGCGTCAGCATCATAAAATAGGGTTTTATGTGAATCCAAGAATTTTTCCGTCAAGATCTCCGACATTTCCGAAACTTTGATGCGTCCATGAGATCCTCCTCTCACTCTCTTACTCAGAATAGATCTTCAATCATGCTCAAGAGATCCACATCAATACGATTCTCTCACAAGAATCTCTCCATCAATACTCCAAAAGATGTTCACAAGAAGCTCTCCATTGATCCACAAAAGGATTCTTACCAAAAATGTTCATTTTACAAGAGATCCTAGCTTATTATTTATACTTTCATATTCTAGGTCACTTAACCCTTTTTTAGGTTACTTAACCCATTTCTAGGTCACTTAACCTATTTTCCTTATTTTAGGGTTAACCACTTTCCATGAATAGAAAGTTCTCCAATACTTTATCATTTAAATATTCCTTCTTGATTTTGTCCCTTCATTTTATCATTTAAATAATTTTTCTTGATTTTGTCACTTTACTTTATCATTTAAATAATGATTTCTTCTTTTCAAGCACGTTGACTTCTTTGACCTTTTGGGGCTTCAATCCATCATATGGGGGTCCTTCAACTCCGTAGAACCATAACTCTCAAACCGTGAGGAGTTATGCGACATTCCACATACCACCGGAAATGGCATGTCAAGCACTATCCATCTAGGATAGTTTCACCAACAACTTCATTGATGTTCATATCATTAATCCACATGCAAGCATGGGTCCTCCAACCATTTTTCTAGGATAACTCAATATGTAAAGCATCTTCCCGTGAGGGTTTTCACCATAAGGGGACCACTTTGGAGTTCATCCATTTGTTCACCTTATCAACCATGATAAGACAATAATGATTCATCTTTGCATCAATTCACCACTGCATCATATATATCAGCTATGCATCGTGTATCAATGACAACTCATGTATCCATCTTCATCAATGAATCATATCAATGATCCATATTTATCAATTGGTTTCCACTTGGACATCTATCATTCTCATCAAGGGCATCATATCAATGATCCATATTTATCAATTGGTTTCCACTTGGACATTTATCATTCTCATCTATGCATGTACATTTTTCATCAATCATCAATCAATCAATTACTTGACATCAATTAAACCAAACCATTTTCATCAATGACGTATGATCCAACAATCTCCTAAATAATCAAACCATTGGCATCAATGAAAACATGATCCAACAATCTCCCCCTTTGGCATTGATGGAAATACCAACATTGATGTCAACTCCAATTACCAATTATTGATGTCAACATGTAGACAAGGCATTCTCTTCATCAATAGTCAATGTGACTATCTCTCCACATCAATCTCCCCCATCAATAGACATCAATCACATTAATGTGATTATCTCTCCCCCTTTGGCATCAATGGCAAAGGGTCATTCTCCTCTAAGGGATGCTCCCCCTATCTTGTTTCTGCTGAATAATCTCTCCTCTTTTGAACAAGGGATATCAATCTGATGTAATGCTGAATATACATCGAACATACTCCCCCTGTGACCATCGATCAAATATAGGGCTCTTTTCTAGGTATGCATCTGATAAATATCTCCTCCTAGAATCATGGGAAGAAGAATGATTACCCCTAAGGGTATGTATCCCCCTATATTCTCTGCAAGATGAACAAAATGCTACCATATGACAATCCTTAGACTTGTTCATGCATCAAACTTGTGCCATACTATACATCATGAAACAAAATATATGTCATCAATGAAATAGAGAATCGTGAACAATATATCCACCAAGTACATCATGTACCAAAATGTGCCCACCATGCACAACACCCATGTACATCAACAATGTGCCAAAAGATATCATCCATGAAATGTATCCACCATATGACAACATATGCATCTACCAATATGCCAACATGTGCATCTACCAATTTGCCAAACAATGTATCATATCACTTATGATATGTCTCCATCATGGACCAAGTGCCACAATCATGTATCAAACAAATACCAATGTTGTGAAAATCAAGTAATACCATATATGAGTGTACTATTATGCACCAATACCACAAAATTATGAGTCCCATACATGTATGCCAAGTCCTCCATAAATCATGTGCCAATCATCCTGCCAGTAAGAGCCTCTACTGATGTACTAGAAATGTACCAATCATGCATCATACATATATCAAACCATGGTGTACAACATGATCACCTCATCAACTCACCAATCATATGTCTCAACATGTAGCCCAATCCATATGAAAAATGCATGCACCATGATATCAACATATGCTTCCAATAATACATCATAAGATATACCATCCATGTACACCACCATCAATATCACAAAATGATTAATCTTAGCAAATCAACATCAATCCATACTCTTGGGTTAGTGTCATGCACCCAATATTTATTTTTATTATACCATTGTGTGATCTCACCTTCAAAACCTGCAGCAAAAAGTGTTAGAACCTGCAATAAACAATGTCAGACCCTACAATACAGAGTTATACCATCACATCAAACTCCAAGCCATGTGCATTTCCTTTTTCCCAAGGCTTTACAACATATACACGACCTGTTGCACAACAGAGCACGTGTGTATGCGACCTATTCAAGTTCAACACACATATCCACATGACTATAACCATTGTAACCCATGTGTGCCTCAGTAGATGATACTTTTGTACTTCCCTTTAGTCTTTCATTCTGATCTGGCTGCTCTATCTTCTTCACCCACTTCTGTAGATGAACCTTCTCCTCAGAACTTGAGCTCTGAGCATCCATATTTTCAAAGATATATCCATTTCCTACTTCATTCCTTCTTCTATCCATGCTATGTGAAGTCCTCATCATGGAATTTCTTCTTGTGTTCCAACACTCCTGGGATTTGTGGCCAAATCCACTACATATGTAGCATCTCATGGAGTTACAATGAACAACAATGTGTCCTACTTGATCACATCTCCAACACCTCATGGAATTATAGATTCTTCCATTATATCTTATTTCAAAAGATCTACACTCAAAAGATTTGTGACCATATCCATTACATGAATAACAATACCTGTGAAAAACACTTTCATACCTTTGATTTGGTGTCCCAAAAATGGCTTCTTGATGTATTCCTTGCTTTGTACTTTTGAAATTTTCTTTGCCTTGTGTAGATGGTTTCTTTGCAACATTGTCTTCTATCTTTTATGGACTTACCTCATGCTTCTTTGAGGTTCTTTCTTCAACATGTGTATCTTCTCCTTTGTATCCAAGACCTGATTTATCACATGATGGTATTTGACATTCCAAGATTCGTGAGCTATTCAAGAATTTGTTTGACTTTTCCAGCTTCTTTCTAAGGTCAACAATTTCATCTTCTAACTTACAACATGACTCTTCCTTTTCATTTATTTTATTCTTCAATAGTTCCTCTATTCTTTTGGCTTCTTCAATTTGGGTCTTGAGATGGACAATAATTTCAAAACTTTTGCTAATCTTATCTTCTACATTCATATCTTCTTTTCTATCTTTTAGTCTTGTGATCTCTTCTTATTTTCTTCTAATTGAGTCTTATTGCTCTCTTCTTGTTCCTTGATCATTTCCTTTAACTTCAAGATGTGCCTTAGACTTCTCCTAAGAAAATTCTTAGTTTTATCCAAAAGATAGTTATAGTCTATATAATAATGATCACTTCTATATCTATATAAACCCTCTTCAATTTCCTTTTGAAGTTTTAATAGATTTCCTTCTATTCTTTTCATGGGATAAATATCATCAAACTTTACACAAACTGTTTCTACATCTTCTTCTTCACTTGTAGAGAAAAATTCATCATCATTATTATTGCAATCAAGGGATTTAGAGAGTTCTTTACCTTCATTTGAAGTATCAACACATAATTCTTTGACTTCATCTTCAGGATCTTCCTTTGTGCTATCATCACTTGATTCTTTATCTTCACTTGAAATGTTTTCAAAATCACATTTAGAAATAATGAATTCAAGAGTTTTTGATGAGTCTTTACCTTTGATGATATTGATGGAGTGGTCTTCAATTTCTTCTTTCTCTTCCTTGCTTTGATATGTCTCCTCTAGCTTTAGCCAAAGATCATTGGTGGAAGTGCATTGTCCCATGCTCTCTTTGATAAGGCTTGAGAGTCCACTAAGAATGGTCTTGAGAGCCAATGCATCATTCTTATTTCCTTTCCTTTGAGATGCAACCTTTGACTTGTTATTCAATGGAACATATGCACTGATGGTTGCCTTCCAAATAGCTTCTCCCATTGTCTTCAAATACACTCTCATCTTTATTCTCCAAGTAGAATAGTTTTCCCCATCAAGGATTGGAACTTCATCATCCATTTGTGTGTCTATGGATCTCCTTCAAGCTTGTTAAGGCTTATAGTGAAGGCCTTCTCTAATACCAATTGTTGGACACACCTACCACACTTAGAGGGGGGGGGGGTGTGAATGAGTGAATGAGTGTAAGGCTCGTTTTCCCAAAACTTCCCTCTTGCACAAAAACTCATCAATTAACATTCAACATTTATTCATTACCCATTGCTATCATTTATAACCAGTTATATGTGAGAACATATAAGAAACATATATCAACAATATATCATCAACAAGTCATCACCACTGTTAGCACTCTATAATTTGCCCAAGGCTGAAAAGGCAATCACAGAGGCAACATCAGAACTGCTTCGAGTCTTGGATCTAGCCCTCCAAGACTCAGAGAGGGATCTCTCTGTATGATGTAGCTTTGTTTGAAAATGATATTAGGCTAGGTAATGAGAACAGGGAGTTTGTTGTAAAAAGGGTTTATAAATTGGCTGGGACAGCTTACACATCCATTGGGCTATGGGGTCTGCAATTAATTAGGAATGAAATACAGCCAGAAATGACAAAGAAAACTTTCACAGGGCGAGATAACAAGCTCACTGGATATTTAATAATTTAAGTGATGGACAGAGGAAAAGAAAGGGGAAACAACTCCAACTAACAAGCACTTAAGAATCTCTTAGTTGAAGATATTTAGAAGATGAACATTGAAATCTTCAGAATCGGAATCAGGGTATCAGGGATAAATCCTGAGACATAACGCTATTCATAAAGATTAGATTTAGAAAACACAGTGGTTACAGAGCAAGAAAACATTTACTGAGAAATCACATCACCAGTAAACATGCACAGGAATCCTGTAAAGAGCCTCTTTCATTAATTGCAGAACAGTTCGAAAATGTTACAGCTCGGTAGCCCCCAGGGCGTGAAGATCCAACCCCATTACATTAAAATCATCTCAATATATAAGATACATCTCTTCATCAATTTCCGAGAGTCGGTTCAACCGTCTCGGCCGAAAATAGCCACCACTCCCATCAAATTCGGAGTTTTCTATTATGAGAAATGGACCGTTTTCTGTGAAAAAAGGGGTCCGTTCGGACGTGATTTTATCCTCAATGAAGACACCTGGGCGAAAACTGAAGGAGGTTATTGTATATGGGCATGTTCTGGACAAAAACCTCATTCGGTTTCACAAAATTCATCTCCATATGGCCGTGGCAGCTCCTGCAAAATCGGGACTGAAACGGAAAATGGCAAATCTGGAAAAATAGGCCTCGAAGATGCCTTCGACTTGCTCTGCTCGTAACTCCGTTGCAAAAAAAGAAAAAAGGGTTTTGTTCCTCATCTTGTGCTGACCAAAAACCTCTCTCGGATTTTTAAAATTCGCCTCCGTTTGCTCAGGATCTCCGTCGGAAGAAGACATGGTGAAAATGGGCGAACATGGTGAAAGGTTGCAAAAGTGGTTTTTGGGGCGGGAAAAAACTCGGACCCCCCCCCCCCTCGTTAAATGTAGAATGCCCGGGGGGGTCCGACTTGGAACCTGGACCGTAGATCTGGTTGATCATTTGTGGGCCGTTCAAAATTGAATGAGGTTTAATATGAGGTCGGACCCCCCCCCTCGTTAAAAGTCGAATCCACCGGGGGGTCCGACCTGAAATATGGAGCGTTGATTTTATTTAATAAGGTGGATGAGGGGCGCACTTATG
>ML780502.1:287626-298473 GCA_009831015.1 Picea engelmannii | reverse complement strand
TTGTAACCATCTTCTTGCGAATGCGAGTAGCCGTCACATCTCTTCTCAGAGATAAGCTGCCACCATTCTAGCGAGTCTTTCACTCTGTATTTTTACAGTCTCTGTACATTTCTCTGATTAATAGAAATCGTGTATTACTGTATGTCTGTGTTTATGGTTGCATCTCTGATACATTTATGTTACATTATTGAATATCTGCAATATCTCTGTGCATTTCTTTATTATATCTCCACTCTCATTTCGTTCCGAAAATAATACGGATCACTCAGCTTACACCCTCAGCACCAACTGAGATGAGGCAACAATCCTCAACAGATATCAATCTGTCAACAGGTACGCGACCTGTCATTAGTGCAACCCACGTGTGTACGTGCCATGGCTCACTACAACCCACGTGTACACGTGGCCAGTGTATAATGCAAAAAGTGTATGCTTCTAATTAACTAGGGTTTTGCTTTGCTTCACATGCTCAGATTCTCTGCAACCTACAATCACTTTCTCTTCTATCTTCCACTGTCCAAACTGATCCACAACCAGTCACAATATATCCAAGCTCTCCTATGGCTTGCTCATGCTCCTCAACAAATCAATATGAATGCTATCTCAATCATGTATAAACAACTAGTATACCATAGCAATCATGTCACTACTGAATCACAAGAGTGCTTCTCACTCCATCAACCAAATCAACCAAACTGAACCACATCATGGAATCCATACCAAGAATTCCCTAAGCATTCACAACACATCAAACAATAGTATCCATCAAGACAATAATGTAACCATACGAGTGTCTCAGTGATAGATCTGAGGCCATAGAATGCAGAGCTGGAACCTGCCTCATCATCTAAGAGCTTGGCACCAGATCAAACACAAATATCCATGATTTTATCCACTATAGGCTCCCTGTACACAGTCAACCCATGTGTATACTCACCCTATACACAGCCATCCCATGTGTACATGCACCCTATACATAGACAACACGCATGGGCATCAGAAAATAAGATTTTCTATGAATCCGAGAATTTTGCCATCAAGATATCTGACATTGACGAAACTTTGATGCATCCATGAGATCCTCCTCTATCTCTCTTAATCATAATAGATATTCAATCATTCTCAAGATATCCACATCAATAAGATGCTCTCATAAGAATATCTCCATCAATACTCCAAAAGATATTCACAAGAAGCTCTCCATTGATCCACAAAAGGATTCTTACCAAAAATGTTCATTTTACAAGAGATCCTAGATTCTTATTTATAATTTCATCTTATATGTCACTTAACCCATTTTAAGGTTACTTAATCCATTTCTAGGTCACTTAACCTATTTTCCTTATTTTAGGGTTGGTGGTCCTTCAACTTCGTAGAGCCATAACTCTCAAACTGTGAGGAGTTATGTGACAGTCCACATACCATCGGAAATGGCATGTCAAGCACTATCCATCTAGGACAGTTTCACCAAAAAATTCATTGATATTCATCTCATTAATCCACATGCAAGCATGGGTCCTCCAACCGTTTTTCTAGGATTACTCAATCCATAAAGCGTCTTCCCGTGAGGGATTTCACCATAAGGGGACCACTTTGGAGTTCATCCATTTGTGCACCTTATCAACCATGATAAGACAATAATGATTCATCTTTGCATCAATTCACCACTGCATCATATATATCAACTATGCATCATGTATCAATGACAACTCATTGATCCATCTTCATCAATGCATCATATCAATGATCCATCTTTATCAATTGGTTTCCACTTGGACATCTATCATTCTCATCAAGGGCATCATATCAATGGTACATATTTATCAATTGGTTTCCACTTGGACATCTATCATTCTCATCAATTCATATACATTGTTCATCAATCATCAATCAATCAATTACTTGACATCAATCAATGACATCAATCAAACCAAACCATTTGAAACAATGATGTATGATCCAACAATCTCCCAAATAATCAAACCATTGGCATCAATGACAACATGATCCAACAGGTACTCCATGAACTTTCCCACCTTATTTTAAGGTCTAGAAAGGGTTGGGTGATTGTTTCTTTTGGTGGCACTGCAAACTCCTATCTAGCACTGTGAACTTTCTCAGAAATTGTTGATCAGCTCCAGAGCTCCTTCCTCACTCCCCGAGTCTGGTATTTTGAAGCCATAACACCTTGTTTTATAAAACTACCATAGCCATTGTTCATTTACATCTGTATCGCTTATCCAAACCTAGGTTTTAAAAAAACCTTGCTCTGACGCTATGAACCTTGCACAGTCAACCCAGTGTTGCAAACTCTTTGTTCTAACACTTTCTGCAGAAAATAGTTTGTTGAAAAATTGTTTGTGGTCCATATTCCTGGTTGATCTGATGAAATTAACCCTGGTGGTATTCATTTGAATCCTACTTAGACATTTTGTCCCTATGCAAACCTGAAATTCATAAAGTTGTCATACAAAATCTGTTGGGCTTGTTTCACAAATAGTTTTCTAGTATTCATTTCCCCTGTTTCCCATAGTTGAAAGAATACCTGGTCTCATTTCTGGAGGGAAATTAAATCTTTAACTCACAAAATTTCCACGTCCACTGATATTTCAAAGGAGTCTTACCCTAAAACCCTAACTCCTATTTCTCTGTTTCACCTGTGAGAAATCATTTAAACATTGTGCTGAGGTTTTCCTAGCTAGTATTCATGGATAATCAACAGAAGAAAATTAAAAAAAGAGGGGGCATTGTGAGGAATGAGCCCTATGACATGTAGTTTCTTGATCCTGAACCCATGATCAGGGAAGTCTTCCAAAGAGTGGGTTGTTTTAATTTCTGTCAAAAAATGTAGAGGAGGCACCGTGAGGTAGCCAGGGAATTTGCCTTGAACTTTGATGGGACCAAGACCAAGGTTGGGGTACTAGAATTTGAGGTATCTGAAATGACCATAAAAAAAACTAATGAAATACCTAATACTAGGGAGAGATGGTTTAAATCCATGAACCTAAATGCAACCTTCTCCAAAGAACTCCTCAAACCAGAATATCAAGGACACAACTTATCAAAAGGAGTGCCCAAGAAACACATGATTGAGGGTTTTGATAATATGTTGAGGGTGATACAAAGATACTTTACCTGTGAAGAGATAATCAACATGATTTATCAGTATCACATAAGACTACTATTGTAATGTACCTCAAATTTTCCATAAAATTTATTTTTTTTCTATGGAACATTAATCTCCACTTTCATTAACCAATTCATAGTTAAGAGGAGGAAATATGTATTCCCATTTTTAATCTTTATGAAGTGTCTTATATTCTAACTATCAAACGATGACATTTCTACCCCAGCCTAACTCACTTTGAACATAAATCTTAAATGAATAAATCTCTACAATTCTAACAATTCCCTTCAGTCCCAAACTTACTCTAATAATCAAATATATATATCTAAATAATATTTTAGACTTAGGACTTATAGTCCTAATCTCTCCTTAAACATGAGCTTCTATAGTTGTGTGCGAGACTATCTCATTTGACCTTGGAACAAAATTCGTATACCATACATAAAGTAACGGGGTTGGGATTATACACCCTTAGTAGAATATTAATGGCTTAACATAAGATAATTGGAATTATTTTGTATGTTCCAAATCATCGAACGAATTCCCTATGAATTATTTGTGTTTAATGATTTTCCTGTCACCATCTACATAAAGGTTTGGGTAACATAACCCCACACTAACACTCGTTTAATTCTTCCTTAACTAAGCAATGTCTCAACTGAACGAAGTCTCATTTGAACGACATGATAACTGAAATGGAAAACAATTAGAGTTAAAGTGTTCCAGCTGGTTGTGTCACCAAGGGACTGCTCTTAACTTCACATTTCTTGATATGAGGAGAAGGGTTTTTTTTTTCAGATAGGAGTTAAAGCTCTGAACCTGCAATTAATGGAGGTCACGTGTGTGCGAGTTTCGATGGTTTTGACCTGATCCCTCCTCCAATATAGTCATGCCAACTCTACCCCATCACATGGCCCGGACAACCTTTGTACTCTCAACATTTAATCTACGTAGCAAGAGATCCTTTAAGGTTAAGCGAGTTTTCTATTGTCTTTTGTAAAGTCCTCCGAAATGGCTCTGCGTACTATTTTCTCAGTGGGGAAGACTGTCGACTTGAGGGATGTCACCTGGTGGAAGCAGGCATCACTATCCATTCTCCCTGGTAATCTCACGATGCTACTATAATCTAATAGATGAGTAGAACCTCGGGGTTTCATTATAGTGAAAGAAAACCCTCTTACTGTAAATTCTTACTATGATTTTATTCTCAAACTTTCTGAAAGGGGCTCGACATATCACCTCCTTCTTTCTGACTTTCAAAGAATTCACACCTCCAAAGTTCTCGTATGAACTTTACCCTTAGGGTTTCATCGTTCCCTTACAATCTCTAAGGTTTCTCTATTGATATGCATTGAGGCCTAGTGTTGAACTTTAGTGAGGCTATGCAGGGTTTTAGTCTAGAGTTGAAGGTCCACATTGTGTATTGCATTTATTTTAATAATGAATCCACCCTTCTGTAACTTTCATCAGGCCCTTAGCTAATCCTTACAAATATAGTTTTCCTCAAAGGATATTGTATTCCTATTCAGTGCAAAAGAAAGTGTGACTTCTGTATTTCAAACAGTTCATTATGAAATACCCTACAACATATAATATTTGAGTTTGTAACACTTCTTGGGTTTAGTGTGTTTCCTACTGTTATTATTGTTGTCTGTGGGTGGTATACATCATTTGACGCCTGGTAAGTTCAACAAGAATGTTAACTCTGTATTTAGCGTTGATTAAAAATACCCTCATCAACACAGACAGTTGGTTCTTGGTAGGTTTTGATATCAACATTAACGTATAGAATTTTATTCTGGGTGTAATGTTTACACATTGCCTTAGGCATGCTCGCACAACATGACTTATGAAATTCATATTTCAATGTTAATATTGTTTGTTTATTTCATGTCATTAAGAATTTTGTCTTTATACGCTTTTGGTACCAACTCTAATGATGGGACCCTGTTGTTGCGAGGGTACCCATCATGACATCCTTGGACCACCTTCCCCTTGGCTTGGGATGTCTACCCAATAAAAAACGCGCCAGATCTCCAACCGTAAGTTAAGTGCAACTCTGAAATAAACTCTTTCGGTCATTTATCATTTTGTTGAAGGTTTCATTCATCTTACTTCTGTTATATATTACCAATGTAAATTTGTAAATCCTTGCAGGGGCTTCGATCATGCATAGATCCGGATGTAGGCTCCTGTCAAATTGCGCAAAAGGTATTCGGGTTTTCATCTTGCCGTTCTTAAAGGAGTGTCCTAGGTTTTCTAAGGACTGATACGAATCTAAAATCAGAATGATAACATAGTGGGTGAAAAGTACATTCAAAGAGATAGTCCATTCTTTAGCTCTGTATCTCTGAATTTGACGGATGGTCATAAGGATCATAGCCTTATTACTGTATAAAATAATTGGATCATATAATTAGAATATGCATGTATTCCCTTTTTTAAAGTTGTAAGTCGATTTTAGGATATAAATACGAACAATCCCCCCTTTCAGAGCAATAGATTTGTTTTATGAGTATTTCTGGAATGAAAAGAAACATGTATATATGAACAATGATTCTGTATTGACTTTTTCTGGGTTTTAACTTGAATCCTATGGAGAAATTCGAACGATTTCTTGTTTAGTCCTGTAGATTTACTCCTTTTGAATTATCTTAGAATATCGTATGTATATTCCAGAAATTCTACTAAGATTAGTTAGACTATTTGTCTTCCATTATGTTTTTAATACCTATTGGATCTGCAGTCTGAAGACCTATAGTCAAGCATATATGAAATTAAACTTATGTATTCTGAAATTTATATTCCTTTAAATCGAACCTCAACGAAATCAAAAATAGAATATCAACTATAGAATATCAACTTTTGTGCAGGTATTAGGTATACATATATATAAATATATATAGATATTTATGGTTAAAATTGTGAAGCTAGGTAACACTTTCGTGACAATTGGGTCTTAAAAATTTCTAGCGGCAATTTTTTGGCCGAAAAAATGTTGCTAGGAATTTTTTCGGCTGAAAATTTGCACGTCAAATTGAACGACGCCCTCAAAATTCGTGTACAATGTTTTTCGGATGAATTATTTTGTTGTGGTAAGCATATTTCGGCCGAAAGACTTTTCAGCCGAAATGTTTATTTTAACGGATTCCGTTAAAAACTAATTTTCGACCGAAAGAATATTTCGGCGGAACACATGAAAATGGGACTGTTTGCAAGAAAGTGCAAATTCTCTCCATATTGCTTGATCTTTGGAGGTAGCGGACTCCTACAAATACTCAAAATTTAGTTTTAGAATTGACACCAACATTTTTAAAATTGAATCTACTTTCATTGGATATAATTTGTTTTCATTTTCATTATTTTTTATCTAATTTTATTTAATTTTATAAAAAAAATCACTAAATAATATTTTTATGTGAGATTATGATTCGGTGAAATGAAAAATCCATATCTCTAAAAATACACGGTGGAAAATTATGGAAAATTTATATTCATAATCCTTAAACTATTCTTTTCAAAAGGATATATTTAGATTTTACTTTTAAGTAAAAATTAAGATAGATACAAGGTTTAGAAAAACATGTGTTTAAAATCTGCAACGTTTTCAGCTTGGTCAACTTAAAAAAATTCTAGAAATTATAATATTCATCCGTTGGATTCAAAATTATAGTCATAATAAAATAGAGTCTTTGTAGATGGTTGCAGTATATTTCGTTTCTTAAAAACATAAGTTTAATAATAGATACATTGTTGTAGAAAAAAGTTACTCATTATCATTCCTTTCATGTTTAAGGAACATACTGTTAAACAATTGTCAAATTGACATATCAAATCGTGATAAAAAAAAATTGAAAAATAGTCATTGGAAAGCTAACAAAATTCTTCACAAGTTTTATTTTTACTATAAAGTGAAATTCTAAATAAAAAAAATACTTTTGTATGTCGGAAGTTGAAGAACTTGTGAAAATGCAATTTTTTTTCTCATAAAACAAGTAAAAGTGTAACCCATCTTCATGATTTTACCCTTACATATATACCTCTATACGAGTATTTATTCTTACCATACATCGATATTATAGTAGTGTTATGATTCTGTATAATTAATTATAGTAATATACTAATGTATAATTACTTTTCATTCTTGTATACCCTTCAACATTTTCCTTAATCAATTATGTAGTAAAAGACCTCTTCGACTTGATTTCTTGTACTTATATAAACACAAGATCTATACTATCCAAAAATAGAATCGAACTAATTTTGTTTAAATGAGAAGCATTCTAGCGTGTTTAGATAATTCTGATTCTACTCATAAATAGTATATACAGGAAGATTTATTCGAAGCATAAAATTAAACTTGCAGGGGGTTTATCCTACGTTTGTTCCATCCATTCGTACTTTAACTCACAACAATAATTCACACAATATTATACTAGCTATACTCTCTTTCAGTCATTTAAATCAAAACGATTCTTGATCAGAAAGAAATTCAACAGAAAATAATTCACCCAACAATATATAGATGTATTCTGACAACCATTTAAAGTAAGAGATATATAACCAGAAAATAGTAGATGAACATATATGAACTAGTTCTCTGAAATACAAATGGAACAACCACATTCCTCCCAACCTTAGAATGGAAAAACCAAAGTCACTTGCTCCATTCACCCCCTAGCCTGACCATGAATCCATTAGGATGAACTCAGAACACCACCTCAGCAATAGTCCTTCTGCTTTAGCAGCTTCTCCTTGCCTCACACTCAGAAAACTAGTGTTCATAACAACAAGAGATAATTATCCTTTTCCATCATATGAGGCAACATCCTACCTCCTCTCATATGCTATATATCCAAAGCCCTTTTTTTGCCTAGGTATTTTTCCCTCTTGGGAATTTTCATATATTTCCAATCCCTAATTTTCAGGGGTTGCCAATGGCCAAATTCTTCATTTTCCACTTGTCACATTTAGCCATGAGGTAGTTCCAACATGTTCCCCTCTGATGGAGTCATGGTGAGTTGATTTTAACATGTTTGTTCCATTTGTCCATCAACAATCAATTTAAATATTTTGTCTCATACAAGTGTCACAGTCAAATAGTTAGTTGGGTCAAATCAGGTCTCTTCCCAACAATCATAATCATCAATTACAATTAACTAAATTCGAAATTCAAAATTTCCATAAATGGCAAAAAGTTTCCAATTTCGAATTTACTAAAAACAGAAATAATTTCCTAAGCAAATTCCAAATTTAAAAATAATTTATTTTTGGGGATGTTACATCCTTTCCCCCTTCAACAAAACATTGTCCTTAGTGTTCGTTCCTTTCTTCGAACATGATTGGATGATATTTATGAAAATCTCCCTCCAACTCCCAAGTGGCCTCCTCAGGGCTAAAGTGCTTCCATTTCACTTTTACCTGGGTGACATATCTGTTCCGAAGTGCTATTTCTCTCCTATACATAATGTGCAGAGGTTCCTCTTGGAACTCGCCTTCTGGTTCCACCTACACCAAGTTCCAATCGATCATATGAGTAGGATCATGAACATAATTCTTTAACAAAGAAACATGAAATACATTATGAATTTTAAGGGTGGCAGGAAGAGCAAGTTGGTATGCTACGGGTCCAATTCGAGCTAAGATATCGAAAGGGCCACACAACCTGGGTGCCAAATTGGCACAGTTTCCTAGCTTTAGTGAACTTTTTTGGGCTTTGACTGTTAAGTGGATGTGGTCTCCCATTTGAAATTCCAGGTGTCTTCTTTTCTAGTCTGCATAAATTTTTTGTCTGTCTTGTGCCTCTTTGAAGTTCTATTGTACTTTTCTTACCATGCTCTCCATTTCCTGGAGCATCTCTGGTCCAACCATGAGTCTTTCAACTGGGTTTTCCAAACTAATCAGAGTCGTACACTTTTTTTCGTACATTACTTTGAAAGGGCTCATCTTAGCCAAAGTTTGGTACCTATTGTTGTATGAAAATTCTACCAAGTGTAGGTAGTCTTCCCACTTGCTTGGTTTTGTTCTTACGTACATGCAAAGCATATCTTCTACGATTTTGTTTGTTCATTCAGTCTGCCCATCCGTTTGTGGATGATAACTCATGTTGAAATTCAAGTTAGTATTTAACCCTACAAACAATTATTTCCAAAAAGTAGATGTAAATTTTACGTCTCTATCCGAAATCACCATTTTAGGAATACCATGCAGTCTGAATATTTCTTTCATGAATATTTCAGTGATGTTAATAGATTTGAAAGTAGACTTTATAGGAATAAAGTGTTCAAACTTACTAAGTTTATCGATTACCACCATAATTGAATCATTTGTTTTTGAGTTCTAGGAAAAACTGTAATAAAGTCCAATGCTATAGTCTCCCATTTCCATTAACTGTTAACTTTAACTTTAACTCTACCGAATCTGGTATGTATATTCTGTTTTTGAATCGTAGCAGACCATTTCTGTCCAAACTCAAATCTGTTTTGTCTGAATTTTTTGTAGTGTTTTGTAATTCCGCCACTGTTTTAGTGTAATTTTCATTGTTATTACATGTAGCCTTTATCCTCTACTCAAGGTCGCTTTCTTCCCTACTAATGTTTATTTAAAACAACCCATGAACTCTTCTTCTTAAAGCATCAACCACTTTGTTTTCCTTAACCTTGATATGTCTTACCTCAAAGTCAAATTCGCTCAAGAAGGCTAGCCATCTTGCTTGCCTTTCATTCAGGTCCATTTGACTAAACAAAAATTTCACACCGTTGTTGTCAGTCAATAACATAAACTTTCTTCCCATTATGTAGTGTTGCCACATCCTTAAGGCGTGTATAACAAATGCCAACTCTAAGTCATGAGTGATGTAGTTTCGTTCACGTTCCTTTAGTTCTAGGGACTCATAACAAATAACGTGCCCTTCTTGAGTTAGGAAACCACCTAGTCCTTCTTTACTCGCGTCTACACATACGGTGAAGTCTTTGTTTGGATTTGCTACCTTTAAAATGGGTGCGGTTGTTAATAATTCTTTTAACTTATTAAAACTATCTTGACATTTATGTGACCAGTAAAACTTGGTGTTATCACTGAAATTTCGTCCACACATGGCGACAAGAACTCCGCATCGTCAAAATAGGACTGAAGTCATTCATGGCACAAGATTAATTCCACAACATTGCAAAAGGGTCAAAAACTATACAAAATGACCAAAAAATTGAAGGGCGCTTTATAGAACCGGGGAGCACGCGCATATGCGCATAACAACAACACACAATGCGTGCATGCGCGCACGATGTGCAGCTGTTGGGCGAAAAACCCCCGCACCTGCTAAACGACGCATTTATTGAAATTGGTCGGCCTCCCAACCACTAATGGATCAGCTCCTAAGTTGATTTGACACCAAATCCGAGCTCAATCCGCATGGTGGGCTAGTCAAAGACCTAATTGAGCCCTAAAGAGCCCCTTTTCACACTCCAAAGAGGTTACATAAACACCCAATGCTAGGCTATAAAAAGCCATGAATAACCATCACTTTCTCAAGGAATTCTATGCATTGTTATGCTGCCAAGATTGTTAAGGACTCATTATTTGACAAGAACACATAGGCATCATTTCACAAGAGCTATCCACCCCTCTCTTGAGTGGATAAGCTTGGAGTTCTTTCACCCACATTTTCATCTTTTCATTGTAAGGAGAGCAAGCTTGTGAGGGCCTCAAGAGCCTTCCATTG
>ML780502.1:263846-284880 GCA_009831015.1 Picea engelmannii | reverse complement strand
GACCACATTCATGAGTGGCGTAGGCGACGTAGTTTGTGTAAAGCAGAAACCACCAAACAACAATGCCTTGACTGGTTTCTTAGATCACTTGTCGCTCTCCTTGGTAAGGATGTAGCTTCCACCTTCCCCCAATCTGAAGAGGAGGCCATTAGTAAAGCCCAACAATATGACCTTATCTACACACAGTCAGGATACTTATACACAATACTCCCTGATCTTCCAAAACCTATGCCGTTTGGCCAAGACAAACCTGGGATGTCGCATTCAGCAGACGAACTAATAGGTACCACCACACACCATGGTCCACAACCCCAACCACCATCGAAGTATGGAACACCTCACTACCCACCGGCCTATGGGGGCACTCCTTACTTCCCCCCACTCCCTTATCAACAGCCGTATCCTGTTGCTATACCTCCACCCATCAGTGGACCACCACCGGCACCCCCCATACATCCACATATTCCTCCAAATAGTGGTACTCTCTCAAAATCCGCTTATAGTACTGGTGAAAACACACAGCCTTCCTATGTACCTTACGGATCAGCGCCACCACAAAATCCTTATTTTCCGTTTCTCGGTCCTCCACAACCCATAGCTCCCCCACACCCACATGCGGGGGTAAATTTTGTTCAACTGTCGGCTGCTCAACAATACCAAAATTTTGAACAATTGAACATAGCCAACCCTTCAAACAATGTTAAGAAAAAAGGATGGAACGAAAATAAAAACAACCCGGGTCAAGGCCAAAATCAACCCCCACAGCATCCACCCACTGGGGGCAACCCGAACCAAGGGAACCAAAATCCCCAGGGGGGAAATAACAACAAACGCCAAGGGCGGAACAATGTTAAAACTATCCACCCTTGTGCTCTTTGTGGCATGTACAGTCATTACACTCACCATTGCCCCCAGATTGCTGATTTCAAGTGGTTGAAAGACTCTGGGAGCCTTCCCCCCTCCCCAATGCAACCTGCCCTGCAACAGGCACAACAACAATATGCGCAACAACCCCCTCCCGTCGTACTGCAAAATCCTATCCCACATCAAGGTGTCATAAACACCCAGCAGGACACGCAACATCCCCCACCTCAGGTGGGCCAATACCATAATCCCAACAATCCAGTAGAACGAACAATTTTCCTCACCAGTGAGGAAGAAATTCTGTTGCAAACACACAATCGTCAGTATCCTACAATAGCTGAGTCTACTCCCATCTCTGCCGAGACAAACCCCACACCGACGGGACCCCCGTTGATGATCCCTCTCCCTTCCGCCGAACCACCATTACGAATCCCTCGCATCCCCTTGCGCAGGAATGTTCACAACCCACAGGCTAGGGCAGCACATAACTACAGCTTGGTAGATGACTTAGCGCAATCCCCAGCTGCCATGTCAGTTCTGGAAGTCCTCCAGACTTGTCCAATGCAGTGGAAAGCATTACTTTCCGCCTTGGGGGCAGTCGACCCTGCCGATACTCGACTCATCACTTTTGACCTTGATAGCTGCGAACCTCGTCTTCCCGCCGCAGTTGCTATTCAAATACCAGTCAAAATACAGAACATCACCATCCATCGGTGTATCGTCGATGAAGGGGCATCTACCTGTATCATGTCCAAAACAGTATGGCAGAAACTTGGTTCCCCGGACCTCTTACCCTCCGCCATCACATTGCGAGCTTATGATGGGAGACCGTCATCCCCCGAAGGGCTCTTCCAAAATGTCCCCGTAGAACTCGGGGGCAAAACCATTCTCATAGACATTGAATTTATCGACACTCAACTCGATTACAATATCTTGTTTGGCCGTACCTACATGTATGCTATGAATGTGGTGGCATCATTCGTCTTTCAGACAATCATTTTCCCTCACAACGGGAATATTGTAACCATTGACAAAGTCTCACATTATGAGCCAAACCCATCTGCCAATCTCAATAACATTCTTCCTCTCATTCACACTAACAAAGACGTATATCCACTCATCGAGATGGGTCCTGGTATTTTCAAAGATCCATCCTTGTTAGGGACGTACCATGGATCACGACCACTCCTTCCCCCTAGACAAGTATGCGTCGTTTCCTCTAAAGAAACTCTCCAGGATGATGCTCTCCCTCCTCAGGAGGCTTCAGTCATTCTTGACGTCTCAACAGTCGCAACACCACTCCCACAGGAGCCTCCTGCACACTCGTCGACCCCTACGGTCCACGAATCCACACCCCCTCAAGGGCCTCATCCCATTTGGGAGACAGTTCCCCAACCCCTCACTCAAATTCCCTTCTTTTACCCTCCACCCAGTATAGAAGCATTCCAGGTAGCCGCAACGCTCACACTACCCAATATGGTGTTAGCGATCCCAGTGTGGTACTTATATCCACCTGAGATGGTCCCTCGCCCACAGGAAGGACTCCCCATGAAAATTCCTGCCCTCACTCCCACTACCCCCATACTCCCTACCCCCCCTACTGCAGCTGGGGGCAGGAGAAAGAAGAAAGAGCCCATAGCTCCACTTCCTCCGTGCATCCCATGCCCTTGCGCATTATGTGACAAAGCGGGTTACCAAACCAACAACTGCCCATCACTACCAGAATTACGGAATTTGGTTCCCCCCAATCCAACCCCCACACCACCCATTACTACTACCACTCAACCTTCTAGTAGTAAAGAGTTGAGGACCAAATTCGCGTGTGCTATCTGTTCTGAGTATGGCCACTACACCCATCATTGTCCAGCACTGCCACGTTTCCGGCAGGCATTAGCTATCATATGCCAGGATTTTCAGAATAACCCATGCCCTGCCACGTCCTCCACAACAAATATCACCGACATTCACTATGTCACCACTTCAGTCAATGAACGCATGAGATGCCCTTGCTCTCTTTGCGATTTATTGGCTCACTTTACATACCAGTGTCCAATAAACCTCACATACAGGCAACGTCAGTTGACCCTGCATCATCAACTCGCAGCAGCGGTAATTGACATTACCTTGCCACTTGAGGATTTTCACGTCATTTCACTTGAACCCGAGGCACTCCCAACACCTCCTTGGTTCTTAGATGGTGTATCTGAGTATTTACCCTGTAACCCTCCCAAATCTCCTGCTCATTCCCCTGTGGAGATTATTCATCCAACCACCACGGGTACCCCTCAGTGCTTCAAAATATGGTTCATGACGAGCGAACCCTCACCATCTGCTCGCACCTCTCCCCTTGCTTCACTAGCAGGGGGAAATCACACTAGAGATGAGATCACTCCTCACGATCCATTATATTCTCATCGTTTTCAATGTGACGAAGACATATTGGAAGAGCTACAATGCCCAGACTCTCCCTGGGACGCACTACATCACCGTGCTCTCTTCCTTCCGCAGGAAGCCCACATGCCTCCTAACCAAAATCCCGTTTAGGCGGTCTAAACCAAATACTTTATCCCATCCGGGCCTATCGATTGGTTCAACAATCCCATTCCGGCCCCTGACGCCTTTGAAGAAGGTAATCTGGCTAACATTTCCCCCACCATCAAAATCGACATTTCCATTAAAGAGGGCATCGTCGAAGAAATCATCATTGGAGCCGCTTTCACTCCACAGGAAATCGTGGCATATAAAACCCTCTTCCAAGAATATAGGGACATCTTTTCTTGGTCATATACAGAAATTCCTGGCCTTGACCCATCTATTGTCGAGCATCGCATCGACACCTGGCCTGACATCACACCTGTTCGCCAGAAACAACGACCTCTGCACCCATCCAAGGCCGCGGCTATCAAAGCCGAAATTGACAAATTGTGTACGGCCGGCTTTATTTACCCCATCGCTTACACTTCATGGGTTTCCAACCCTGTACCCGTTGACAAAAAACGGGGCACCATTCGCGTTTTCACCGACTTTCGCGATCTCAATAATGCATGTCCTAAAGACAATTTTCCAATGCCCTTTATCGATCAAATTATCGATGACTGCGCCGGCCACGAGGCTCTTTCCTTTATGGACGGATTCTCTGGCTATAACCAAATTCAGATTCACCCAGCCGATCAGTATAAAACCGCATTCATTACCCCATGGGGTACGTTTTCATATCGTGTCATGCCCTTCGGCCTCAAAAATGCTGGCGCAACCTTCCAGCGCGCGATGACATACATATTTCATGATCTGGCTACCATTATCCTCGCCTACTTGGACGACCTCACAGCTTGATCTAAGAAACGGACCCAACACCTAGATGATTTACGAATCATCTTTCAACGGTGTCGTCAGTACAACATCCGCTTGAACCCTCTCAAGTGTGTATTCTGTGTCACCGCAGGGCGCCTCCTTGGTTTTATCGTTTCCCATAGCGGTATTACCGTAGACCCCCTTAAAGTCAAAGCTATCACCGAAATTCCACCTCCTCGGAATTTATGACAACTGCAGAGTCTATAGGGCAAAGCTAACTTTCTGCGTCGCTTTGTTCTTGATTACACCATACGTGCACATGGTTTCCTCTGCTTACTACGTCACGACATCCCCTTTCAATGGGACGACTATGCCCAACAGTCGTTTGACGACCTTAAAGCAGCGCTTTCAAATGCACCTTTAATCAGTGCACCTGACTATAATCACGACTACATTCTCTACGTATCAACATCCGCTGTATCAGTAGCCGGCGTCCTCGTCCAGCTCGGAGATGAAAATCATGAGCACATCATTTACTACGTCAGTAAGAACCTCTCAGGACCACCCCTGAAGTACAAACACGAAGAGAAACTCGCTCTTGTCGTTGTCCTCACAGTCCAGAAACTACGCCATTACAGTCTGCTTCGCACCACCAAGGTCGTCGCAGATTCCAACCCTATGCAATACTTACTCAGCCATCGCTAAGTTAACGAAAAATTCGCTCGATGTATCGTTATCCTTCAGGAATACAACCTCAAGTTTTCAACACCTAAGAGTAAGAAGGCCCTCGTTCTCGCTGAACTCGTCACGGTCCTTCCCTCTGACACACCTAGTACCCCCGTCAATACTGACTTTCCTGACGAACATCTCTTTTACATCACTTCAGATGATCCTTGGTATGGCAACCTTCTCGTCTACCTACGAACTCAAAAGTTCGGTAACCACCTATCACGAGATGATCGTCGGCGCATTCGCCATCAGGCCCCCCGCTATATCCTCATTGGTGACATCCTATACCAGTGGGGCGTCGACACCATTATTCGTCGCTGCTTAACTATTGACGAGGCCGACAGAGTCTTAAACGAATGCCACAGTGGCGCCTGTGGGGGCCATCTTTCGGGCATAGCCACGGCTCAAAAGATTATCTGGGCTGGTTACTTTTGGCCTACCTTGTTTCACGATTGCATTCATGCCGTGAAACGATGTGAGCAATGTCAGCTCTATGCCAACAAAGCCTGTGCTCCCCCCGCTCTTCTTCACCCTGTCATTACTGCAGGCCCCTTTTCTAAATGGGGCATTGAATTTATGACTTGTAATCCCCCCTCCAACAATGGTCACAAATACATTGTTGTCGCTGTCGATTACTTCACCAAATGGGCTGAAGCTATGCCCACTTTCAACAACACCGATGACACCGCAGCGCGTTTTTTCTTTAACCACGTCATATCTCGGTTCGGAGTACCGCTCCAATTAGTTTCCGATCATGGGAAACATTTTGAGAACGAGTTCTTCGTTGAACTCTCTTCTCGGTTAGGATTCTCTCATGAGATTGCCTCACCATATTACCCTCAGTCAAATGGAAAGGTTGAGGCAGTGAACAAAGTACTCAAAACCATGTTACAACACACGGTTAATAAACATAAAACCAATTGGCATCATATGTTATTTTCCGCGCTATGGGCTTATCGAATGACAGTGAAGACTGCTACGGGTTTCACGCCATTTCATTTAGTCCATGGGGTCAAGGCAACTCTTCCCATCGAGTGCGAAATTCCCACCCTTCGCACCGCCATTGAGCTGTTACCTGACACTGCTCCAATGGAGCAGCAATTGCTGAACTTGGAGTCTCTGGATGAGGATCGTCGATCCTCATTACAGAACAACGAGGCAGCTAAAAAACGATCCAAAGCTACCTTTGATTGCCATGTCAACCTTCGATCATTTCGTGAAGGCGACCTTTTCCTAGCCTATGATATCGCTCATGATACCTTTGGCCACGGAAAATTTGAATCACTTTGGCATGGACCTTACATCATCCAACATTGCCTCACCAAAGGAGCTTACATCCTGGCCTCCCCCGAAGGCCTCTCGCTCAAAGAACCCATCAATGGGTTATACCTCAAGAAATTTTATGCTTAAACGTAGTCATGCTACTTTAGGTTCTTTTCTTTTCTAGTGTTTTTAATCTTTTTTTCTCCCTCATCTAAACTATCCTTTTTGTTATTCACAGATGACTCCTCCACCAGCTTACCACATTGGTTACGCCGACGGCGCCAGCCGTTGGACACAAAATCTCGCTTCAGCTGCTTGGGCTCTCTACACCCCTTCACATGAAATGCTACATTCCAACGGCATATGTTTAGGACCAACAACCAACAACCAAGCCGAATACACTGTTGTCATTGGCCTCCTGACCAACGCCCAGCATCATCATATTCGTCACCTTAGCGTTTTCCTCGACTCTCAACTGGTCGTTCTCCAACTCAACAAGGTGTACCGTGTACGGGATCCGTGCCTCTTTCGCAAATACCTGCAGGTTAGATTATTATCTCGACATTTTGATTCCATTACATTTACACATATTCCAAGAGAATTGAATCAAACAACAGATGAAATAGCTAACATGGTGCTCGATTGGCATATATCACATCAAGCTACACATATATAAACATCTCATACGTCCTGTCACAACATTTAGATAGAATCAACATCATCATCATTAACACAAAACACATGTACAATAGATTTGGATCTCAAAAACATGTATACTCATATATATATATATATATATATATATATATATATGTGGGCCCATCAGGCCATCTGAATGTTTACATACAAAAAAATACATATGCCCGTAGGCCAGTGCCACATCTCGGTACCAAAAGCGGCTCACCAGCCTATATAATCAAAAAGGTCTACACAATGCATACACATATCAGGGTGCCTCTATTGCACCCCCCGCTGCTCCTCCCTTAGGAGGAGGGGGTGGCCCACCCCCACCAGCCCCAGGCGGTGGTGGTGGAACATCCGAAGGACCCCCCTGCCCAGGCGGCAGGTGTCCGCTAGTCATCACGGCGAGCACTGTTGCTCGTCACACTAGGCCCCGCCATGGTGGCGGTAACCCTATACACTATTCCAGGAACCCCTCGTCCTAGATATGGATCCACATGCCCTCAGGCACGTCCTGCAACACCGTCTCAAAACGACGACGTATATCATCCAAATCGACTCCGGCTGCCGCCGGAGGAGCGTGTGATGGCCCCGCACCAAGGTCATCAAATTGGTGCCTCCTCTATGGTCTCTCGGGCTCTGCTGGTGCCCCCACAGCCTCATCTCGTCGCCGCCTTCCTCCACGTGGAGGTCTCTCCCGCCCTCTCTGAGCTAACGCTCTATACAACTCCACCTCGCGCCCACGAGGTGCCAAATCTGCACATGCACAAAGCAACAAACAACAGATCATATCAGTATCTATACATCATACATATGAACTGGTATATCAAAATCACACCATAAATCAAAACATATACAAATACACAACATACCTCGGTCATCAAAAACCTCCCCAGGAGGCAGTACCATGTCTGGGTCCCCCCGGAAGTCAACCCCAGCATAGGGGTACTGAAGCATAACCTACGACATCTGCTGCCATATCTGCGCCGCCTACACAGTAAAATAATGTCCGCCTTCGCCACCACCGTGGCGAACCAAAATCTGAGACCACCGCCTCAGCCAGGGCTCTCGCACCCCAGGCGCCTCTAGAAGAATCCTCGGGCACAGCATCGGCACCCTCTCCAAGAAATAAGCTACCAGGATGGAGCCAAACGCAAACTCCCCGGTACCTGTCGACCGACATTGGTCCAGCTGCGCGATCATCCGCATGTGAAGGGTCAAACCCCAGGTGAACCGCTCACGGCCCACCACCACCCTCTCCATCACCAGTAGCTCGCCACCACTGATCCGGTGGGTCGCTCGTGACCCATACACCCGAACAATCATCGCTGCTATGCAACAATGCAACAGGGCATCCAACCCACTGATACTCACTACACTCCCAGCCATGTAGTTCTCACCTAAACAATATCGCTCGGTGACATACTGCAAGTGAGTATCCCTCGGAAGCACAGGCTCTATCGGCAATGGTGTTCCCCGGAAGGGGAGCCCAGTCAAGAAGTATATATCCTCCACCGCAGTGAAGAGGATCTGCTCTCCTCGCACGAGGAAGCAGTGCTGATTAGGGCTCCACATCTGGAGCAAGAACTGAAGTAGGTACTCCTGTGCCTGTATCAACGGGCACTCAAAAAACTTTAGCAACCCACTGGCTGCTAAAGACGCTCGAACTGCAGGCCTCGCATTGGCCACAACATCTCGCAGCTGCGACCAGTCTCGCTCGCGCCATCGCACATCCATGGTCACTGCTAGCCACCTGCACACAACACAAAGTCCTATATCAATGTCTGCCCACACCAATTGCATCAAAAAGACTCCCTTTTTCCCCTTAAAAACTTGCCTTAAAGGCACGGTTTTACCACCCACAGGCGCGCACAAATGTGCGCCTGTTCACGATACAGAAGCGCATGTATGCGCGCCTGTTTTTCCCACAGGCGCGCTCGTGAGCGCGCCTGTTCACAATACATGCACGCTCTAGGGCATGCCTGTCAAACTCACAGGCGCGCTCGAGAGTACGCCTGTTCACCCCACAGGCGCGCCCCTAGGGCGTGCGTTAATTTCCACCTCAAACGCACCACTGCGCGCTTATTCAGTGGATAGGCGCGCATATATGTGAGCCTTCCACTAAATCTCCCACGCACGCGGGCCCACCCCCTAGGAAAATTCCCCTTAAACCTCTTGTACGGCCCCCCGTACCTACCCTGCCCAAAAATTAGAAACCTATTTCTATGCAGGACGATCAGACTACTAACCTGAGACTCACACACCATCGATCGGATCCCTCGTGCTCCCGGAATCACTCAATCTCCTCTGAATTTTCTCATCCACTCATTGTAGCAGCAGGTACAAATGAGGTGGCAATTTGGGCCCTACAGCTATATATAAGCCTTTTTCCAAACTTCCACTCACCATTCCGGGAGCCCACGACGTCCATTTTTCGAACAGTCTTCAGCCACGGGATCAACGTCCTGCCACCTACATCACAACCATCTCTGGGCCGCTTTTCATCCTGATCCCCCGGGGCACCTTTTTCTCACATCATGGCCAGGTACGCATGTGTATTGTCACATTTATCTCATACATGTTCATGTTTTTGATTCTCTTCAGATATTGTTCACATTGGGTATTTGGTTGTTCTCTGTGCAGGTACTTGATCATCATCTCTTCACATCATTCCTTCAGGTATATACTCAGCACTGGCATGTAGTCTCTCCCGCTGTATTGCATTTACATTTCCAGTCACACCCTCTAATATTAGCCTTTAGGATACCCATTCCCGGCTCTGCAGTACTCACACCTCCAATTGCATCTTTCGTACTGTCACCCGGTAGCATTCTCACCCACATGAGTTGTCCCATTCATAGCACCTTTTGGCACTTTTGACACTCATGTTGTTCTTTATTACCCTTTAGGGATGGGAGTCTCAGTAGTCTTTCATCATGTTGCAGATCAACCACATACTTCTTCTCCTCATCTTGCTAGCTTCCCATATGGACTCCCAAATCATCGCTTCATGGTTATGTTCTTTTTACCTGCACCTCCGCAGGATCACGAATCCACCATCTCATCCACCATCAGTTTGCCCATCTGCGAACCTATCTCCATTTCACCTACCTCATACAGAAACTCGCCAATGGGGCCCCCACCCTTCATCAGTTTTCCAAGAAATTTCTACCCTCCCTGGGGCACTCATTTCACACTGGGGCACCCGTTTCTGTATCTGTACATCTTTCCCAAAATTTATTCATTATTGATTGTACAAATGCCTTCATTTCCAGTTATTTACTTTTTTTCATCACCGTTGGAAACCTGCTTTCCTTTTTGGCCACACGCAACCCATGTCACCCTTGGTTGGAGTATTAATTCTCATTTACCCTCTCCAGCATCGTCTATATCTTCAGAGTAATACCCAGATCACTTACCTATACCCTCTGAATTTGTTCACCTTGTCCCACCTATGGCACAACTTATCCTCGGTCTTGGCATCCCCCTGACACTCGACCTTGTCACACGGTTGCGGCCACTGTTTGTCTCATACATTCTCCAGCCAAGGGAAGTCTTGAGTCTTCCCACTTCTTGACTTCGTCCATGTACCTTTGCCACTTCCTCACCACAGTAGATTCCGTGAAGCCCTTTGCTTCTGGGAGTCGCGTCCCCCTTTTGTCGACATCAGCACAATTTTCCAGAAGGGCGACAGTATCTTGATTCTCATTTGCTATTTAATGAGAGATCTCGGAAGGCACAGGGGGAAACACCATTGCTCCCTGATGTCGTTGACCCCCATAACATTCGATGCCAACACTTTCTCATGTTACGGTGGGTCTTACTTTGCGACTATTGCAGTTATTATTATCATTTTCTGAAGACCTCTGAAATTGGCAGGGCCATCACTGCCCGCTTCATCATCGCTGCTTGTTCCTGCGATCATTGCCTATTGTTCAGAGTATGTTCCTTTGCAGACTTGTCTTCTGCCTTTATCATTACCGCCCCTGAGGGCACTGTAGTTGTCTACACCAACATTTCCGTCATCTTTTTCAGAGTTACGTCATACGAGCATGGGGCATGCCCGCCTTGTTTGTACACAGTTGTATATTGTTACGCACCTTGTGGAAGGTCGGGATCTACAGGTTCCTTTCTTCTCCAAAGGAGTGCTCTACATGGTCCCACTCTTGCTCTCCCTTACAACACCATTCTCAATAAAAGAAACATTGATGGATTTCGGCTATACGTGTGCTCCTAACCTCATCCATCAGGGGGCATCTTTTATCACTGAAATTTCGTCCGCACATGGCGACAAGAACTCCGCATCGTCAAAACAGGACTGAAGTCATTCATGGCACAATATTAATTCCACAGCATTGCAAAAGGGTCAAAAACTATACAAAATGACCAGAAAATTGAAGGGCGCTTTACAGAACCAGGGAGCGCGCGCATATGCGCGTAACAACAATGCACAATGCGCGCATGCGCGCACAATGTGCAGTTGTTGGGCGAAAAACCCGCACACCTGCTAAACGACGCATTTATTGAAATTGGTCGGCCTCCCAACCACTAATGGATCAGCTCCCAAGTCGATTTGACACCAAATCCGAGCTCAATCAGCATGGTGGGTTGGTCAAAGACCTAATTGAGCCCTAAAGAGCCCCTTTTCACACTCCAAAGAGGTTACATAAACACCCAATGCTAGGCTATAAAAAGCCATGAATAACCATCACTTTCTCAAGGAATTATATGCATTGTTATGCTGCCAAGATTGTTAAGGACTCATTCTTTGACAAAAACACATAGGCATCATTTCACAAGAGCTATCCACCCCTCTCTTGAGTGGATAAGCTTGGAGTTCTTTCACCCACATTTTCATCTTTTCATTGTAAGGAGAGCAAGCTTGTGAGGGCCTCAAGAGCCTTCCATTGGAGAAAGAAGGGACCCAAGTCCCCTTTCTTCATTGTGCCTTTGGATTTCATCAATAGATCARCTTATACATTGGTGATATTGGTCCATTTGTATTTATTTTTCATTCTTTCATATGCTCATAGTTTTAGTTTGTTTTAGTTTAATTCTTGTTTATAACTTTGTAGTTTCTCTTTCTAACCTTTCCTTTTACAGCTGTCATGCCTAGCAGAGCCCAACTGGGCATGTAAGCACCTTTTATTTGCTCACCAAGTGACGAATTGGGTGCAAACACTTGGTTCCCTTCTTTTGTAGTGATGTGATAGGGTATGCAATTTTGGAAATTCCCTCTATAAATCTGCGGTAATATCCAGTGATTCCAATGAACGACCGGATTTTCGCTATGTCCTTAGGGTTCGACCATTCCATGATGGCTCTTATTTTTTGAGGATTGACTGTAATGCCTTCTGTAGAAATTACATGTCCTAGGTATTGTATTTTGTTTTTATAAAGGTCACATTTATCAAATTTAGCATACAATTTGTGCTTCCTTAAAGTTTGCATAACTATCCTTAACTTCTCTTCGTGTTCTTCTTCTGTTTTATAATATACTAGAATGTCATCATTAAATACCAACACAAACTTGTCCAAGTACTGACTGAAAATACTGTTCATTAAACACATAAACGTGGCTGGCACGTTAGTGATTCCAAATGGTATAACAATAAATTTGTAATGTCTGTATCTCATTTAGAATGCTTTTTTACTTATGTCCTCATCTTTTATTCTAACCTGGTGATAACCAGATCGTAAATACAATTTCGAGAAACTATTTTCCCCGCCTACTTGATCGAACAAATTATTTATCCTAGGTAAGGGGTACTTTTTCTTAATAGTCATTTTGTTTAATTATCTATAAACGATGCATAATATCATAGTTCCATCTTTCTTTTTCACAAAGAGGATTGGTGCTCCCCATGGTGAAACACTCGGTCTGATATATTCTTTGTCCAATAATTGTCGTAGTTGAATTTTTAGTTCTGTTAATTCCAACAAACTCATTCGGTAAGGTGCTTTTGAGATAGGGGCTGGACCAGATAGTAGGTCTATAGAAAATTCTATCTCCCTCCTTGGGGGTAATTTAGGTATCTCATCAACAAACACATCTCTGAAATCATGTAGAACGACAAAATCCTCCAAGTTAGGTTTATCTTCTTTTTCTAACAGGTTTGTTACTTGGATGGCATAAACTTGACAACCCTTTCTGAGGCATTTCTTGAATTGCATTGTTGAAATCTATCTAACTAAGATTGGTTTTTGTATACCTTGAACTGTCCTAGTAGTGTCATTTTTCGTCTTTATACTTCAGTGATTTTTCATAACAATCTAATATTGCTTTATGTCTTTCTAACCAATCCATTCCGATAATTACATCATAATATCCTAACGGTCAAATGTTCAGATTTGTCTTTATGTTTTGACCACCTAAACTGAACTCATAATCAGAAATAAAGTCGACAACTTTTCTTTTCGTTCCCGTTGCTAGTTGTACCACCGAAGATTTTGCCTGTCTTGTTTTCTTAAGTTTATTTTACTCCACTATACTAGGAGTGATATAACTTAATGTAGCTCTAGGATCAATTGAAACATAAATACGAGTGTTATTGATTTTACCTTCAATTTTCACCATAAAGGACTGGTGGTAAGCTTGCCGACCATCTATGGATGCATTGATCCGATGTAATCTTATGACCACATACCCTACTTTAGAGGCTTCCTGTAAATTGTGAACATCAGTTATGGTTGCTAAAATAAAACATGGACAGTTCCTCCTTAGATGAGGTTCTCCACATTCCCATCATTTTAATGGTTCACGAGGGTTGTCCCCAAACTTCTTTGTTCCCAGATTTACTGGTTTACTGCCTCCTTGAGTGTTTGGATTGTTGGATTGAAAATATTTCCTTGGAAAATTTTTTGTTGTGTTTCGATAAGGAGTTGGCTAGTATCCCTTCTTCTGTTGGTTCATTAGGTCTTGTTTCTCGTCTTTCCAAGCCTTGGGAAATTCTGATCGCTATTTGTATTGGTCGTAACACATTTGAGCTTTCCTGGATACTTCACTCAAGGAATTGGGTTTATCAAATTCAATTTTTTCCTTGTAGGACTCTGGTAAATAACTTAGGAACCACTGGATTTTCACTTTATCCTTTCGGATATAAGGTACAAACCTTAGTAATTCCGAGAATTTGTTTATCAGATCTTCCATGGCCATTTGACTAAGTCGTAGCTCATACAATTCTTTGGTTTTCCTTTCATAGTAACTTTCAGATAGGTACTTTTTCTTAAAGTATTTCTTAAAATCTGATCATTCCATCTGTTTTTCCTTTAGGCCCTTGGACAAATTCAGGTCTTGCCACCATATGCTAGCCTTCCCTTTCATATTATATATGGCCATTCAGACCTTCATATTGTTGGAATAGTTGTAAATTTGGAAATACTTCTTGATGTCTAATAACCATGCTTCAACTTCCTCCCCTGTTCTGGATTCCTCGTCAAAGGTAGACGGTTTGATTTTCTTAAACTCTCCCTCAAGGTGATCTACATGTTTCCTTTTTCTTCCTGTTTTTGTTTTATCTTCGGCTGAAGGAGTACCTTCAGATGGATTGTCTCCTTTTTTTGCTTCAGGACCAGAATTCTTGGAGGCTCTTTTATTGACCTCTTCTTCCTGATTATTGTCCTTTGGGATTTTCTTGGTCACTATACTTCATAGCAGTTATTCATTTATTTCCTATTGTTCCTGCTGTGCCTTTTTCAGTTTCTCATTGTGTGCTTTGAAAACCTGTAGCTGAACAATGAGATTTCTCATAGTCTCCAGAACTTCAGTAGGTAAGCTTCAGTCACTATTTTGTCTTTGATCTTTAGGAGGCCTTCGTTCAGGGTTCTCCTCGAGTCTGATTTCTGCCTCATACCGGGCTGCCATGATTACATAGAGTAAAGTGTTTTTTGTTTGAAACAGTAATTGTTTTTGTTAGTTTTTTCATAACCAAAAAAAAAATTATGCTAAGTGAATATTTTTGCCCTCCTCAAGGTCCAAGTGTTGTAACCTTTGCTCTGATACCATAGGTAGTGTACCTCAAATTTGCCATAATTTTTTTTTTCTACGGAACATTAATCTCCAATTTCACTAACTAATTCATAGTTAAGAGGAGGAAATATGTATTCCCATAGTTAGTCTCTGTGAGGTGTCTTATATTCTGACTATCAAACGATGACATTTCTACCCCAGCCTAACTCACTTTCAACAAAAATATTAAATGAATAAATCTCTACAATTCTAACAATTCCCTTTAGTCCCAAACTTACTCTAATACTCACATATATATATCTAAATAGTATTTTAGACTTAGGACTTATAGTCCTAATCTCTCCTTAAACATGAGCTTCTATACTTGCACGCGAGACTATCTCATTTGACCTTGGAAAAAAAATTGTATATTATACATAAAGTAATGGGGTCGAGATTATACACCCTTAGTAGAATATTAGTGGATTATTATAAAATACTTGGCATTATTTTGTATGGTCCAAATCGTCGAACGGATTCCCTATGAATTATTTGTGGTTAGTGATCTTCCAGTCACCATCTAAATAAAGGTTCGGGTAACATAACCCCACACTAACACTTGTTTAATTATGCCTTAACTAAGCGATGTCTCAACTGAACGAAGTCTCATTTGAACAACATGATAATTGAAATGGAAAACAGTTAGAGTTAAAGGGTTCTAGTTGGTCGTGTCATGAAGGGACTACTCTTAACTTAACATTTCTTGATATGAGGAGAAGGGTTTCTTGTCAGATAGGAGTTAAAGCTCTGAACCTACTATTAATGGAGGTCCTGTGTGTGTGAGTTTTGATGGTTTTCACTTGACCCCTCCTCCAATATAGTCACACCAACTTTACCCCATCACATGGCCCGACCAACCTTTGTACTCTCAGCATTTAGTCTACGTAGCAAGAGCTCCTTTAGGGTTAAGTTATTTTTCTATTGTCTTTTGTAAAGTCCTCTGAAATGTCTCTGCGTACTATTTTCTCGGCGGGGAAGACTGTTGAATTCGGGGATGTCACCCGATGGAAGAAGGCATCGCTATCCGTCCTCCCTGGTAAGATCACGATACTATTGTAATCTAATAGATGAGTAGAACCTCGGGGTTTCATTACAGTGGAAGAAAACCCTCTTACTGTAAATTCTTACTATGATTTTATTCTCAAACTTTCTGAAAGGGGCTCGACATCCTGCCTCCTTGTTTTCGAATTTCAAAGAATTCACACCTCCAAAGTTCTCGTATGAACTTTACCCTTAGGGTTTTGTCATTCCTTTAAAATATCTACGGTTTCTCTATTGATATGCATCGAGGCCTGGTGTTGAACTTCTGTGAGGCTATGCGGGGTTTTAGTCTGGAGTTGAAGGTTTGCATTGTGTATTGCATATTATATTTCATTTCTTTTAAGAATGAATCCACCCTTCTGTAACTTTCATCTAGCCCTTAGATGGTCCTTACGAATGGAGTTTTCCTCAAAGACTATTGTATTCCTATTCAGCGCAAAAGAAAATGTGACTTCTGTATTTCGAACAGTTCATTAGGAAATACCCTACAACATATAATATTTAAGTTTCTAACACTTCTTGGGTTTAGTGTGTTTCCTACTATTATTATTGTTGTTTGTGGGTGGTATACGTCATTTGAAGCCTGGTAAGTTCAACAAGAATGTTAACTTTGTATTTACCGTTGATTAAAAATACCCTCTTCAACACAAACAATCAGTTCTTGGTAGGTTTTGATATCAACATTAACGTATAACATTTTATTCTGGGTGTAACATTTATGGAATTTCCATAAATGGATTGTTTTTTCCAATTTCGAATTTACTAAAAATGGAAATAATTTCCTAAGCAAATTCCAGATTTAAAAATAATTTATTTTTGGGGATGTTACAATTGTTGCACTTCGTAGGCAAAGATTTTATGAATATTCCTTTTCATTTGTTTAGGAGTATTGGAAAAATGGTCGACATAGTCTAGGCTAAATCTAAGGCAGTTGAGACAAGTGTTTTTCATTCAGGGATGATTGAAATACTTGTGATGGAGGAATTAAGTAAGAAAAACATTGACTCGGAGGAATTCATTACTTCTTCACACTTTCAATTAAATATTTCTCCTACTCGACAGTCCAAGGTACAAATCCCTCTTCAGGTTGACAAGATTGTGCATGCAGAGATCAACAAGAAGAGGCCATAGCTGAAATTGCTAAATTAAAAAGGGAGGAGTTAGTTGAAAAGAAGAAGCTAAGTGATCTCATGGATATGTATCGTGGAACTCTTATAGAGGTCAATTTCATAGATAAAATATTTAGACCTCTCCATATGCATCTTAGGAACTTGTACATACATAATATAACCTACCATAGTTAGATCATAGAGATAAAGATGGAGTTGCAACCTTTCATGGAGGAGATGGCCAAGAACAATTTGGCTCTTTTAGCCCAAATTATCTCAATAAGGAGTTCCAGACTTAGAAAATAAAAAAATGAAATGCCTTAAAACAGTTTCAGTTTTGGACAGTGCCTGTTTTTTGCAATTTTGAGATTTTGGTGGATAATGATGCCTATGAACTAAATTTTCCACTCATATACCAGATCATGAGTTTTTATAGCATCTCTAGCTCTGAAGATGGTTTTTGGAGTGTTTTGGGGCTCTACTAGATATTTTAAGCAGCTACAAGAAAGTTCACAGCGCCTGGCATTGAGAACTGGCTTATACATTCAAGTGATGCAAATTGACTAATACAGTTGGCACTATAGAATTCGTTGCGAACTCCTGTTCTAGAGGTTTCAAAAGGATTAATGGTTTCTAGATGGCTAGAGGAGTATGTGACATCTGCTTGGATTTTAGTTGAAAGCTGGAAGGACACCTGACAAGAATAATATGCGCTCAAGGGAAACTTCATCATGCATATTAAAGATGTTAGAGTAATGGCCAACATTAGCCTAGTTTTTAGCAGTTTGTTATTTTTGATTGAACAATTGTAGTTACTCCAGCTTCAAATGTGGGAATCCTATGCTAGAGCATGTGATTCGAATTGTAAGGTTGTCATTCACAACCTAGGCTATAATGTAGGCATTATAAGTCATTGAGGGGTTTGAAGGGTTGATGTGATACTCTTTTTGTAATGTTGCAATGTAATAGAGCCATCCTTGGATTTTTATGTATTAGACTTGAGAATTTTTGTTTAATAGAAGTCAACCTTCTTCCTGCCATCTTAATTTTGTATTACTATGATTTTATTCTCATTTGAATGCTTCAATTGATATATTATATCTATATTACAATGGAGGTTTCATTGTGATGTTATAATTTTCATCACAGTTTAACTTTGATTAAAGAATTTATTGTATCAAAAGTTTTTCTTCATTTGTCTACTAGTACTGCTTGATGATAATAGTAGACTTAATTCATCTTCCTTACTATGGTCTTCTATATATCTACCTTAATCTTTTAAAACTATGATCTAAGTTAGCCAAGACCTCATTTTTTGATGCATTTTATCTATAACTTTATGCGATTTACATTGTTGTGCTGAGTTTGGATCCATTTGACACCTTATCTTAAAATTCACCTTACAAACCTATTGATGGGTGCTGAGCTTACACTTTAGTAGTCAAAGTGTGAAATTTAGTGCTAACACGACAAATAATATAATGGTGGTCATGGAGGCATTGGGCATGAGTTGCACTAAGTATTATGAAACCGATGAAATCATATATGCAATTGATTCTATAAAAGTGCCAACATACGAATAAATCAAGGATTTTTATGCTTGGATTACAACATCCCCCATATCATTACAATTTTCATTATTATTGTGGTAGAACTTCCTCCAGCATACAGAGTTGTGTCGGGAAGAGACTGGACATCCATGATCGATGGATATATAATGAACGATGAAAGTTGTATTATGCTACCAGGAAAGGAGGGAGCGATGATTAGAGTACCCCGTGAACCTAGAAAACCCTTCTCTTTCAAGAAGAAGGACAATGAATTGATAGAATATTGTATAGATGTCGGGATTGGAAACTATGATATCCTAGAAATGAAGCATAATGAAATCCTAGAGAAAGTTCAAGGTGTGGGGAACCAATATTGTTCTTTTGAAGGCTACTGGAGGATGTCATTCGATGGTGCCTGTTCTAAATCTGGGAACATAGTTGGAATTGTTATTTTGAGTCCAAATAAGACTATGCATCCCCATGTTGTAAGACTAGAGTTTTCATGCACAAAGAACAAGGAAAAATATGAAGCTTTAATCCAGGGAATGATCCTTGCATAGGAAATGAAAATAAAACATCTCATTTGACTAGAGACTCAGAGTTGGTCATCAATCAGGTTACCGAAAGGTATAAAATAAAAAAGGAAATACTTAAGTTGTATTTCAAAAGAGTTAACAAACTGATGGAATGTTTAAGCTCCTTCAACATTTCTTTCATTCAAGAATCACAAGACCGATTCACTAGCCTTGGAAACCTCATTATCAAACCCAGACGATGTCCAAAGAAAAACTTCTTTCCAGGTAGAAAGAGATTTTCGACCATCCGTGCCCGATAATGTTGATTACTTGCAAGTATTTGAGAACGATGAACAATTGGAATTTGTTTTTCTAAATGATGATGATGAAGAATATGATAACTCATATTCCATCCCAAAAGACTGTATACAAGCTGAATCTTTTTTTACAAAAGACGATCATGCCAAGAATCTCCTTGAAGAAGTTTCAGTTTGAAAGGTGCAAGAAACGAGAAATGTCAATATTGGAACAGACAAGTCCCAAAAATATGTCAACTTGGGAGTTGATTGAACCACTGAAGAGGTTGACCAATATGTGGCCTTATTCAAAGAATATATTGATTTGTTCTCTTGGACCTATGTGTTGGCGGGCGAAATTGATCATCCGTCAACTGGAAGAACAAGTCTGGTCCAAGATTGTCTTAATAACCCAAGTCGTTTGGTGTAACTCGTTCCAATGGGTTTAATGGCTCCGTTAGCCAATCTAAAATCCTAAGAGAAAATAAACAAGATAAAGAAATCAATCACTAATTACCTTTATACTATATATTGTATATGTACATATGCAATAATATAACTATTGTAGGTATTTTAAGCAGAAACTACACTAATATCACTTATATACATCATATACAATTTGCAATTTTTAATCAAAACTTACAAAATCAAATGGGAAATTTATCTCTGTTAAGAAGTAGATAAAGAAAGCACATATTTTTTTATTTTTTTTTTCCTTTATAAATCTAACTAATTTTTCATAAAAAAATACAATGAAACATAAACGTGTGGATCATCAAAAGTTGAACCATACATTCTAGTTTCAGTGATATGTAACTGACAGAAAAAAACCAAGGAGCTAACCTGTTAGTGAGTTAATGAGGTGTATCCAAGCATCTGCATGAGTGGAGAACATCCAACTGCCATGTCCAAGAGAGAAACATGCAATGAACCTTGTGATTGTTCTAAATAAATTTAGAACATGTATTAGTAGCTTAGGTTTTAATGACAGAAAAGGACACACAAACATAAACCTGTGATCTCATAATTACACATGATTACAACAAGATAAATCTGAAAGCAACCTATGCATTTCATCATTTGATTAAAACTCAAAGATAAATCCTATCATTCTAATTGAATATATGATGAAAACATTTATATTTTGAGAAGCAAGTTGTAGACAATATTTATAATATAAACATCCTACACATAATAGATCATTAAGTCTAAAACTATTAGACCTATTAATGTATTATGATTAACAAAATGTAAATGAAAACATCATTAACAAAAGGCTAAAGCCAAAATGCATATATGTTGTTTCATTAAGTTCAACAATCACTCGTCCATCTCTTGCCCTCAACCAAGATGATTTCAATTACAAAATATGGAGTATTTAAAGAGTTCATGTAAGATAAACTTGCTATCTTCTAACATAGGGTCAAATCTCAAAAAATATCTAAAAGTTACAAACATAGAGGGCTTAGAGCCACTCAAGATCAAGCTAAATCTTCTAAATTTGTGAGAATTTTCTCCTATTTACGAAATTAGCAAAAGAGGATAGCTGATCGACTAAGTACAACATGCTTCATCCCACGAAATCAGCATCACGTACATCCCATCCTAAAAAAAATGAAATGGGTAAGTCAAATATTTTATTAACAATCAATTGCTAAATTTTATATGAGAAATTGAATTGGCTGCA
>ML780502.1:233943-250269 GCA_009831015.1 Picea engelmannii | reverse complement strand
ACCATTCACCATAACATGAACACAAGAAATAGAGAAAACCCTTGAGGTAGGGTAACACCATATATTAATCCTTATGGAAGGATAAAACTCCTCAAGCAATCCTTGTTTGTACAATCACAATATTTTTCACTCTCTTTCATTACATTGCCTAGACTTCTTTATATAGCTCTCCCTATCTCCTAGGAACCTTCTAGAGAGCCTTCTCACATTTATTACATCCAACTACCATAGTGGGTCTTTATTAATATAGTAGACCTAGTCCACCTTACATTGAATGACCGCATTTCCATATATTAAATGACTTCCATTAATAACACATAACTACATTCCCATTGGGTACCTCCCTAGGTACCCCATATTACCTCCCTAGGTATACCACATAGCAAGGCAATACAACTACTTGTTGCATTTTTTCCATGAAAAGAGAAAAAATCAATTCATACCTCTGCCTTGGAAAGTTGGAGACTTCATATTCAGAAATATGAACAAGATTGATCAATTTGCAAGCCAATTCCACAGCCTGAATCTAAGATATATTGAAAGGATAAAAGGGTTCGACCCTAGCAGAATTTTTGTAGAACATCTACTAGCAACTGGCTTCAACAATTATTTTATTAATATTTTTCTGAATGAAGACGGATATAATGACTCAGGCACTCCTTCTCATGACAACGATGACCTGGAAACGATACTCAACACAAATGATTCCTACAAAAAGAAAGGAAAAGGTCCCGACGAGAAGAGTGCCCAATCCCCAACTGTCACTCCAAAAAGTACAACATCTCGAAGAAGTGCTCCAATGAACCACCAAATTAAGAAAGTGACCCACATTTCTTCGGGCGAAGGAGGAGATAAGAACCCTCCTTTGGGAAAAATTGAAAGCTCCCACAAACTTCCCTTGAGGAAGAAAAGAAAAAATATTGTGCAAGAAGCGGAGGGACCTCGAGCCGAAAGCGACATCCACAGTCTTTCCCTCGAGGATATGGAACTCGATATTGACATCGAAAAAGTGTTCCCCAACGCTAATCAACCAGAGGACATGACTCACCAGAATCCATTGATGGAAATAATTGAGAGAGAAACCTTCGATGAAGAAGAGTCTTTTGTATTTCAGAGTGCTATTTTTTACATCGAGTCCAAAAGTTTAATTATTGAGAAAAGAGATGTAAAGAATAAAAAGGGGAAATCTCCCTCATAGGTTAACCTACAGAATATGCGGCCTTCCCAAATTTCCCAAATTCACCGAGCAACTAGAGATGCTCTAGACGATTCTATCATAGGCCTTGAAGCAAAGAATGAAAAGTTAAAGGAAAGAGTCAAATAATTGGAAGAAGCTTTAATTCCTCTTTCAGTACTTTCTAGTCCTTTAGAAATGATCGGGATTACCACACTTGTAGCTAAACTGAAAGGATCTTCAATCCTACTCACATCAGCCATGGGCTATGTGGAGAAGAACATTAAAAAAAGAATGGAATTAATTACAGAGGCTTGGGAGATGTCAAATAACATGGTCTCTTTTGGAATGAGGGAACATGCCTTCCATGAATATTTACAAGAGGATTTAAAAAATGAAGACGGTTTTAACCTTGACGCGGTCGTACCCTTCGGTTTTAAAGTTACCAATATGACATAGTTGAGAAGAAGAGAGGAGGATCTACTTCTATGAACCAGATAAAACAACTAAACACATATGATGGAAAAAAAAGGTTAAAAACTTGAATATCATTGTCCAAGCATGTGACCAAGCTATGTTAAAGAAGGAAGAATTGTTCAAGAGGTTGATTGAGATAGACCTAGTTGGGAGTACCAATGAGTTCCAAGATCCCAAATTGATTCTCAACTTGTTGTTCCTAACTAATCAAGCCTTTGACGAACAATTTGAGATTTTAAAGGGTTATCATTTGAAAAGTTCTATGGCATTCTTGAGTATAATGAAGAAGATGTAGATAACTTTCTAGTGGATTATTCAGTAAAACATCAAGATATTGAGGAATCTTTGTGTAATATTTCCATTGATCTAAGGGACTTGGAGGGCAATCTTTTCAATATAAAAATACGGCATGAAATCAACGTGGCACCAATGAGAAGATACACCGAAGAGTGGTTTTAAAAAACTATGAACAAACTGACCAATGAAGGGAAAAAGACAATTGAGATGGTTCCTGTAACCATCGATGAAAGCAATAAAAGGACATAAAAAAGAAAGTGACAAGAGAGAGATACCATCATAGTAAGTTCATACTGATCACATCCTTCTTTCTTTGTCAATTCCTTCATTCAGTTACTCCACCTCTTTGAATAGAAAGGATTAACCGAAGAGTGATAATTTCCTTTTTCTTCTTACCAGGTCTTGTTGTCTTCCGCCACCCACTTTCTTTCTTCTAAAAAGTTCATTATTATATATATATTTGCTTTATGGTCCGTGGGATCCCCAATACCAATCAATATTTATGATAAACACATTTAAATTTCAGAGAATATATAATAAACCATATATTTCTTAGAAATTTCAAGAGAGCTATTTTGGGAACAATCTCGACTATACTTTGTAACCCAATTTTTTTAATATAAAGTATTTGAGGTTGATCTGTCATTATCTTTGTTTGAGCTGCCCATGTATTACTCTATCAAAGTTCTCTTATGCATGCATATCGTTTTCTTTTTCTTTTATGTTTTTATGTGATAAAAAATCTTTAGCCAAACTATGATTGATGTGAGGAAATTTTGCTTATTTACTTTAAATGTGTGAATCTGTGTGGTCCGTGATCCATTCTCAAGAAATTTCTTTAAAAGAAAATAAAAAAAACTTACGTTTCTGCATCTTTATCTTTTCTTTGATTACTACAACGAAATTTTGCAAAAGTCCCACATTCTGAAGACCTAGAGTCCCATGAAAATCATAACAGAGGAGTACCACCTCTATAAAAATGCAAGAGGATTTGTATCCTCGTGAGGTTGTCGTTTTGGTCCTAATATATTCAAGCATCAACACTCACATCTTCGAACATCTAAGTTTTGAATCCACATGGTGTCTTGTTAACTTATATAAATGGACCTTGGAAGTGCTTGTGAACATATAGGGTTTGAATCCACTTGGTGTCTCGTTAACTTTTATAAATGGACCTTGGAAGTTCTTGTGAAAATCTAGGGTTTGAATCCATTTGGTGTGGTTTGGATTGGTTTGAATACATTTGGTGTGGCTTGAATCCACTTGGTGTCTTGTTAACTTATAGAAATTGACCTTGGAAGTTCTTGTGAACATCTAGGGTTTGAATCCATTTGAATCCATTTAGGGTTTGAATCCACTTGGTGTCTTGTTAACTTATAGAAAGAATCCATTTGGTGTGGTTTGAATCCATTTGAATCCATTTAGGGTTTGAATCCACTTGGTGTCTTGTTAACTTATAGAAATGGACCTTGGAAGTGCTTGTCAACATCTAGGGTTTGAACCCATTTGGTGTGGTTTGAATCCATTTAGGGTTTGAATCCACTTGGTGTCTTGTTAACTTATAGAAATGGATCTTGGAAGTGCTTGTGAATCCATTTGGTGTGGTTTGAATCCATTTAAGGTTTGAATCCACTTGGTGTCTTGTTAACTTATAGAAATGGACCTTGGAAGTGCTTGTGAACATCTAGGGTTTGAATCGATTTGGTGTCTTGTTATGAATCCATTGAGTGTGGTTTGAATCCATTTGGTGTCTTGTTAAATTATAGAAATGGGTGGTTTGAATCCATTTGGTGTGGTTTGAATCCATTTGGTGTCTTGTTAACTTATTATGAATCCATTTGGTGTCTTGTTAATTTATAGAAATGGACGTTAAATTATAGAAATGGACCTTAGAAGTTCTTGTGAACATCTAGGGTTTGAATCCATTCAGTGTCTTGTTGACTTATATAAATGGACTTTTGAATCCATTTGGTGTGGTTTGAATCCATTTGGTGGTTTGAATCCATTTGGTGTCTTGTTAAATTATAGAAATGGACTTTTGAATCCATTTGGTGGCTTGTTAACTTATAGAAATGGACCTTGGAAGTGCTTGGACCTTGGAAGTGCTTGTGAACTTGTGAACATATAGGGTTTGAATCCATTTTGTGTGGTTTTGAATCCATTTGGTGGCTGGTTAACTTATAGAAATGGGCCTTGGAAGTGCTTGTGAACTTGTGAACATCTAGGGCTTGAATCCATTTGGTGTCTTGTTAACTTACAAGAAATGGACTTTTGAATGGACTTTGGAATCCATTTGGTGGCTAGTTAACTTATAGAAAGGGAGCTTGGAAGTGCTTGTGAACATCTAGGGTTTGAATCCATTTGGTGTCTTGTTAACTTATAGAAATGAATCCATTTGGTGTCTTGTTAACTTATAGAAATGGACCTTGGAAGTTCTTGTGAAACATTCATGTAGACATGGATGTGAACATAAGAGGTATACTTACATTTTCCATAGAAAAAAAAAATATTTTATGCCCTTCTATGTATAAAAAGGGAAATGAACATTTTTAGACATGCCTCTTCGTGTAAAAAGGGAAATGAACATTTTTAGACATGCCTCTTCGTGTAAAAAGGGAAATGAACATTTTTAGACATGCTTTTTCACTGCCCTTTTTATGTATACTTTGACATTTTCCATAGAAAATAACATTTTTATGCTTATTGATGATATTACTACCCAATGTTTAGGAAGGGCCATGTGGATCTTGCTATAAAAAATGCACCTCTCACCACCACAAAACTATTTTTGTTTTTTATAACTTATTTTGTTTTCAATATTATTAAAATTTTATTCTCAATCATGTAATTTTCCTAGTAAAAAACAATTATTCATTTGGATATTTAAATTGACACTCAAGCCTCATTTACAAGTAATCTCTTTGTAAGGTAGACCACCCTTTAAAAATATTTTTTTTTTTAAGAGAGAGAGAGAGAAACATTTATAATTTTGTTTATGTTTTATGTGCCATAGGTTGAAATGTTTGATAACAAAATAGCAGATCCATTTCACAAAATAAGGGGCATTGTGGGCACACCTGGGCATTGTGGGCACACCTGGAGGTTATAGTGGTAGCAGTTGGATAACATAGCCACAGCAGATCCATTTCACAAAATAAGGGGCATTGTGGGCACACCTGGGCATTGTGGGCACACCTGGAGGTTATAGTGGTAGCAGTTGGATAACATAGCCACGTGTAACGCGAGAACGTGCCCAACTAGTTGTTGATTCCGCCAGACATAAAAAAAAATAGTAAATCCATTTCACAAAATAGTTAAAACATGAAGAATAACATGAAAAATAGTAGTAAATCCATTTCACAAAATAGTTAAAACATGAGGACTAATAGTAAATCCATTTCACAAAATAGTTTAAAACATGAAAGTTAGGGTATTTTTAGTTGGATTCAAAAGGAATTATTGGTCTGATATGCCTATTGTTAAAAATAATTAATTTATTTAAAGTCTATATTTAAAGAAAAATAATATTTACTTATGGACAAAAAAGTGTAAGCAACACTTCAAAGGTCTATATACGGAACAAAATATTTTACAGAATTCAAATGATTCCAATCATTTGAAATATAAAAACGAAGGAAACAACACGGACATGTCTGGTACTAGTGGCGAGGGAATGGGAGGAAATGGATCCAGGGGCCAAGGGTCTGGAAACAGAGGGATATCCAGTGAAGGCATTGGCGGAACATTTGGTCATCGAGGACTGGGCAGTGGGAAATCAGAAGGCAGATTGTCGGGAGGAATAGGGGGAATCAGAGGATGAATATCGGGAGGCAGATTGCTGGGTGGAAAAATGGATGGATCCCAAATACCGCTAAAATACTCAGGATGTCTCCGTGGGACTTCCAGCGACGGGGGCACGAGATTGGTGGTATTTGGGCTGGGAGGAAACATTTCTGGTCGGGGAGCAGGGTTTACATTGGGGACCTCTATAGGCCATGAAGGATCAGGGCTTGGGGGAATCTCTGGCACAACTGGCACTTACGGTGGCAATGGATCAGGATTTTACGGAATTTGGGGGTCATGAGAGTAATTTGGAATGATTTCCGGTGGAATCGAGGGCAGTCCCGAGCTCAAAATGGTGGGATTAGGGTCTACCTAGGGTTTGATGCGAGGGTTAGGTTTTTCTGTCGAGAAATGAATGGAAAAGGAGGAATTTTAGTAGCGGGGAATGATAGGGTACTCACAAATATGGTCTAGTTTTTGGCACTGGGAAATACTAAGGTTGGATGCTTTAGAAAATAATATGCTTCATCCTTTCCTGCAATTTTGTGTGCTTGACTTCGACATTTGCCTCAGAATGTGCGTCTTGTTCGGTAGCAACGCCATCATTCGCAGCAGGGGAAGCTTGTTCACTGTGAGAATCATTCATAGGGACTTGGACTGCCGCAGATTATCAACCAGACACTTCAAAATCGAATATTAGCAGGAGAATTAAAATTATCAATCCCTTCGTAAGAATATTTGAAGTTGCAGGTTTGGGTAGCGAGTCTAAAAATGATGCAAGAAGCTGTAACAGAGAATTTTCAGAGGTTTGAGTATCTTGTAGCATTCAAACGACAAGTCATGAACATGTCTTTTGACAAGTGTGGTACGTGTGTAGGAATCTTAGACTGCCATTTTTCAAATTTTGACATCTGTATATTTCTTATTTATATGGATTTTTATGCATATCCTCCTTTACCCATCTCTATAAATATAGTGGATGCAAGCACCAGATGTTTTGTAAGTGTTAACCAGTATTATATTTGAATCCAACAAATCCTTCAATTTCATCTTCATCTCGAATTTTATTGAGGTTTTGAATATTTGAATTTCATTTTCAGCTCGAATTTTGTTGTTATGAATTTCATTTTCAGCTCGAATTTTGTTGTTATGAATTTCATTTTAATGGAATTTTGTTGTTATTTTTCTATTGATCAAATAGTAAATATCATCTAAGAAAGGAGAGTCATCATCAAACAGTAAATATTTTTCTATTGATTAAATAGTAAATATTTTTATATTGATCAAATAGTAAATATCATCTAAGAAAGGAGATTGTAGGAGATAATAACAAGTAATGAGAATAAATCTAATTACAGTATGACACAATTACTTTTAAAAAAACCATAAAAATTTACATCAATATTCATTTAGTGACTATTGTTATGGGATTAATCAGTAAATGTGGACATAAACAGATCTCCCTAGATCCACCTAGATCTAGAACAAAACAGAACAAAATATGATGCTTTCTCTAAGCTCTAGCTATTGAGTTCACTATTTAACAAGAGGTATGTTGTTAGGGTCCTAACCCGCACATAAGTAGAACAATATATTCGGATGTAATAAAGGTCGATATTAATAAGGCCTTGCAATAACATAGAATAAGTTGAATGTAAGAAGACCTAATAGAAGCTTCTGCTTCTAGAATGATCTTCCTCTAGATGCTTCTTTTGATAGACATATTTAGTATAAATAGGAGTCGAGGGTATGAGAACCCTAGCTTGGATATTATTGTAATAGAGCTCTTCTCAACTGGAGGTTGTCCCCTCGAAGAGGCCCGTGAACATTGCTTTCAGAATCAAAGTGTTATTTCTGTTGTTATTCTTATATCATTTCAGTGCTACTGTGGTGATTGTTCTAGTTATATTGTTGTTATTCTGCCATTTCTAGCATTTTATTTATGTTCTGCATACTTTTTATATCTGGTATATTACAAGTGGTATCAGAGCACTTTCCTCAGCAAAAAGTGTGAGTTAAATTTCTTTTCAGGGTAGAGACATATTCCGGCGTCTTTAAGCCACAGAGATCTGTCGTTACATGCATAAACTCGCGGTTGAGGGATTCATACACGCAGGAAATACAAGTGGTACTTAAGCGCACATCTATTGGCCACCATTGTAACCCCTGTTGGTACCCCTTCGAGTGGTAGCACATCAGAAAACACCTATGGACGGATCAACCTAGATTACCTGAAGCATTCTTTAGATAAACCGATCGGCATCCTGACTGTTATAGTGTCTCCGAGAACAACACTCAGGAAGATATTCTCTAGTACCTGGGTAGTCGGGTAGTACGGTTAAGGGTACGGTCTATCCTCCTTAGTTAGTGCCCTAAGATATTGGGTTGAGTACTACTGTTGGACCCCACACATATATCAGAGAGATATAGCACAGGGCAAACCCTTGTCTGTAGAACGCTTGAATACCTAACCCTTGAGGACAGAAACATAAACAAATTAAAAAAAAACAAGATCTATTGTCACACAACTATGTTTGGGTTGCCAAATCACTACACAGTTCTTCCTGGTTAAGCATTTGGGCATTTTATCACTGCAGTATTCTTCATCCCGGAGTATAACTTCGCAGGTGTTAAAAAAAAAAGAGTCTGGAATTTTTTTCACCATTATTTGAGACCTATTCCATTGGCTTCATCTCTTCGCATGTATCACATTCATACATATCATTTTTCAGCAAAACTTTTTACCCCACCTACCCCTTTTCGGTTCCCTCATCCTCATGGCCCATACCCGTAGCCAAGACTTGGAAGCTCACTTCAATACCTTGCAATCTAGTCTCAACGAGACCCAACAAGAAGTGAAACACCTCAGTGCCAATGTTTCCACCATCAATACAACCATGCAGTCCTCAATGGAGGAAATCAAACAAGACCAGACTAGCCATCTTGAATCTATCTTTTCATCACTCTACACCAAGCTTCATATCCCTACAGATAACCCTTCCTCTGAATCACCTCCACATACTAATGGTGAACATTCCTCTCATTCCCATAACTTTCAGAACCATCACTTTCAACGTGACCTACGCCTTCCGCAGGTGGATGTGACCAAATTTGATGGCTCGGACCCCACTGGTTGGGTAACCCAAATGGAACATTATTTCTCTTTATACAACATTACAGATGACTAGGCCAAACTCCGATATGGTGTTCTCCATCTAGATCAAGAACGTTGGCAATGGTGGCAATGGAGAAAAACTTTTGTCAAGGGTATATTACTTGGACACACTTTGTGGCAAAGCTTTATGAATGCTTTGACATTGACACCAACCATTTGGTCTGTTTGATAAAGATGAAACAATTAGGAATAGTGGAAGACTTTATAGCTGTTGAAATTACTAAGACAACTGAGAGGGGGGGTGAATCAGTTGTTATTGTGCTTAAATAATTTTAAGTCTATTAAAATTGTTTTAATCTTTCTTCAAGAGATCATCAATATTATACAACATATGGACAACATAAATAATGAGCATCAGTCACACATAAGATATACACAGAGACAAATTTTCACGAGGAAACGCATAAAGGGAGAAAACCTCTTCTTCTTCGAAATGATAGGCAGTCTTTTAAGTTCTGTACATCATCTATAATTGAGCACCAACTCAGTGTGAGGCTACTACCTCTGTTTTACAAGCTCCAACTTGTTTGAGAGCACCAACTCTCTGGTTTCTCTAGCATTGACTAGAAGGGCACCAACTCCCTGAGTGTTCCAACACCAACTAGATGGAAGCACCAACTTCCATTTACACAGGCTCCAACCTGTATAACAGAGAACACTTGTTCTCCCTTGCACAACCTTGCCACCTTGGTTTCTCTAGCTGCAACCAGATGGAAGTTACAACTCCCTGTGTTCAAGCACCCACTTGAACCTCTGAGGACAACAATCCTCCCTAGCACCTCCCTACCACCCTTATTACAAATAAATTATTGAATAACCAACAACACAGATAAATCAATTCTTACCACTTCTTCATTGTTCTGCAATTCTTCTCTGCTACACTATTCTTCTGCTCTATTCACACTTGGCTTGACTTGCTTTCTCTTTCTATATATTCTTTCTCTGTCCTTCTCATGCTCTTTGATATGTGCACATTCTACTCTCTTCACCTTTTCTCCTCTATTCATCTTTTGTTCCTTATCTCTGAGATTTCTTCACACTGCGCATACTGTAATTTTACCTTTCTACAGTTCAACTCATTTTTCAGTCAGAACAACCAACAACACACAGTCACTGTGTGTTTCTTTTATGCACTACAACCCCTTCAGTTACCCCTCAAATCCCTAGACCAACGCTTCAACAACTGAAATGCCAACCGTCTAAGAACCATGATTCAGTTCAGATAACTGAATCATAACTGAACAATTAATCATGAAAAGAAACAGTAGCCCTTCGATCAGATTTCCAAGTATCCAACATCGTTGGATTACAAGCACAGGGTCTCGCGTTGTTTTCGCCATTTCGCATTTCGACATTTCTCCATTTCGGAATTCTTGTGGTGAAGAGTCTCGACTCTTCATGTTATGATCGCCAAAAAGGACCTTATCTTGGTGTTAGCTCCTCTCTCTCACATGACCACTGACAGTGACCACAGCCTACACCAAAAGGTGTTTTCGCATTTCCGCATTTCGGCATTTCGACATTCCTTGTGAAGAGATATCTTGACGCTCCATGTCACGATCCCCAAAACTTCGAAAAAGGATCTTAGCTGGACTAACTCCTTCCCTTCTCGTGGCCATCTGTGGTGACTAGGCTGCGCAAAAAGGCGTTTCACAATTTCGCATTTTGGCATTTCGCGATTTCGCATATCGCAAGTTTGAGAGGTTAGGGAACCCCGTTCCTTTGACTTTTCAGTCAGAAAAATGACAATCTTTTGCCACATGTCCTATGGACCCAATGGCCAGGATCATTTCACAAATTCACGAGCCTTCGTTATGCTTGATCAATGGTCCAGGATATCCCTTTGATCAATGACTCATATTAATTCGCGATTTTGCATATCGCGAGTTTGAGAGGTTAGGGAACTCCTTCCTTTGACCTCTCAGTCAGTGAAATGTTGATCTGTAACCATGTGTCCTTCCCGAAGATGGATGGTCCTCTTACTTTCAAGATCTTGGGGTTCACTACTTCAAAGGTTAAAGTTCCTTTGATCTTTGATTTCCTGGTCTGCGAAACTCCGAAATGGAGTCATTGTTGATGTGCCTATTTCGGGATTTCATTGTTTCGCATTTCCCAACTTCGGGACTCCTGTGATGAAGAGTCTCGACTCTTGACTCCTCCAACTCCTGGTATCCGAAACTCTGAAATGGAGTCCTTGTTGATGTGCCTATTTCAGGATTTCGGTGTTTCACATTTCGCAACTTCGGGACTCCTGTGATGAAGAGTCTCAACTCTTGACTCCTCCAACTCCCGGTATCTGAAACTCTAAAATGGAGTCTTTGTTGATGTGCCTGTTTCAGGATTTCGACATTTCACATTTCGCAACTTCGGGACTCCTGTGATGAAGAGTCTCGACTCTTGACTCCTCCAACTCCCGATATCCAAAACTCTGAAATTGAGTCTTTGTTGATGTGCTTGTTTCGGGATTTCGACATTTCGTATTTCGCAACTTTAGGACTCCTGTGATGAAGAGTTTTGACACTTCCAACTCCTGTTATTCGAAACTCCGAAATAGAGTTTAGCTTCTGATACCCGAAATGGAGTTTAGCTTCTGATCTTACCATGTGATCAATGTTGTGTTGTTGGTCATGATCTTTGCCATCAATGACAAACACGCATACTCTACCTCTGTCTGAAAACATGCCAACAATCTCCCCCTTTGGCATTGATGGCAACCCCTTGAAGAACATCCAATTATACCACTGTAGCATCTTTGAAATTACCACACTTTCTCCCCCTTTGACATCAATGTCAAAGAAGAGACACGCTCCCCCTGAGCTATTGCAGTACATACTCCCCATGTCAACTATGAGAAGCTTAGAAATACAACATATATTCAATAAGTACTCACCCTGACCAGGTGAACATATTAGACGAAATAAGTTATGACCCCCAACTTTTGACGAAGATATCCAAAAGGGGTTGCTGCTAATGGCTTAGTAAAGATATCAGCTATCTGTTCTATGGAAGGAATATAATTCGCCTGAACAATTCTGTTTGTAACTTGTTCTCTGAGAAAATGGTATTTTATTGGTATGTGCTTAGATTTTGAATGAAATACAGGATTCTTAGAGAGACTTATGGCACTAGTGTTATCACAGTGAAGTGGAATGGGATTAGTGTAAGTTACCTTCAAATCTGCAAGAGTTTGTATCATCCATAAAATCTGAGTGCAACAATGTACTCTGCTTTTGTAGTTGATAAGGAAATAGATCCTTGCTTTTTACTAATCCATGCTACTAATGAGTCACCCAAAAAGAATTCTCCTCCACTGGTGCTTTTCCTCTCATCAACACAATTTTCCCAATCTGCATCTGAATAAGCAGTTAACTGAAAATTCTGATTTCTGGGATACCATAGACCATAAGTCATTGTTCCCTTCAAGTATTTGAATATCCTTGTGACAACTACCAAATAACTTTGTTTAGGAGCATACTGATAACGACCTACCATTCCAACAACTTGCATTATATCAGGACGAGATGTTGTGATGTACATAAGATTGCCTATCATAGAATGATATGTCATTTGATCAACATTTGGTGAAATATCATCTTTACTGAGCTTGCAACCAACCACCATAGGTGTACTAACAGGAGAGGAATCCTCCATCTGAAATTTCTTCAACATCTCTTTCAAATATTTTTCTTGAGATATAAAAATTCCTGCAGAAAGTTGTTTTACTTGTAAGCCAAGAAAATATGACAATTCTCCTATCAAGGACATCTCAAACTCTGTTTGCATTGAGTTAGCAAACCACTGGACAAATTATTCATTATTACAACCAAAAATAATATCATCTAGATAAACCAAAACAACTAGTAAATTAGCACCTCCAGACATAATGTAGAGATTGTTGTCAATAGTACCTTTCTTGAACCCTTTGTCTTGTAAAAATTTGTCCAGTCTATAATACCAAGATTGTGGTGCTTGTTTCATTCCATATAAGGCCTTCTTCAGCTTGCAAACATAATTAGGATTATCTGTCAATGAGAATCCTTCAGGTTGCTCCATATATACTTCTTCCTTTAGATCTCCATTAAGAAAAGTTGACTTAACATCCATCTGATACACTTTAAAGTTCTTATGGTATGAATATGCAAGGAACATTCTAATGGCCTCCAATCTTGCCACTGGTGCAAAAGTTTCATCAAAGTCCCGACCTTCAACTTGTGCATACCCTTTACAGACCAATCTGGCTTTATTTCTAACAACTTGTCCTTTTTCATTCATTTTGTTTTTGAACACTCATTTGGAACCTATTACATTCTTATCTTCGGGTCTAGGGACAAGCTCCCAAGTATTGTTCTTCTCAATCTGATCAAGCTCTTCATTCATTTCTCTAATCTAATCATCATGCTGGCTAGCTTCATAAAAAAATTTAGGTTTAGTCATAGATAAAAAAAAGTAACATGGGATTGTTCTGAGTCTTTAATCAAGTTCCTTCTTGTCTGAACTCCTTTATTTATATCTCCCATTATCTGATTTTTAGGATGATTCTTTCTAACAATTCTAAGAGGTGATTTTTCTTCTTTCTGCTGATTTGTGTCAGCCTGAGTATTTGTATCTTCATCTGATTTAGATTCTTCCCTTTCTGATCCTTGGACCTGTTCATCTTCATATTCAACTATATCTTTTGTGCTTGGTTCAACACTGCTTATATTTCTGACCGGGATTTCTTCATCAACTTTTATGTCTATACAATCAACTAGTTTATGCAGTCTCTTATTGTAACATCTATACCCCTTACTGTTTGTAGCATAACCCAAGAAGATACCTTCATCCGCCCTGTCATCATATTTGCCAATATTTTCATCATTGTTTTTTATATAACATTTACTCCCAAAGACTTTAAAATGCTTGATTGAAGCATGTCTTCCAAACCATAGTTCATAAGGAGTCTTGTCATTGTGTGGCCTGAGATGAGCTTTGTTAAGGATATGAATGGTTGTATGAAGTGCTTCTACCCAATATGTCTGAGGTATGTTCCTTTCATTCATCATTGATCTTTCCATTTGTTGTACTGATCTATTCTGCCTCTCAACAACTCTATTTTGTTGTGGAGTCCTTGGAATTGTGTATTCTCTTTTGATCCCATGTTTATCACAGAACTCTTTGAAGTTCCATGAACTAAACTCTCCTCCTCTATCAGACCGTACTGCCTTTAATATTTTTCCTGTTTGATTCTCAGTCGGAGCCTTAAACACTTTGAATTTTTCAAATGCTTCAGATTTTTCCTTTAAAAATGCAACCCATGCTAGTCTAGAATAATCATCAATAATCAACATAAAATAATTTTTTTTTCTGTACCTTCTTTCCTTGATGGTTCACATAAATCCATATGTACTAACTGGAGAGGTTTTTCTATTGAAGGAAAGTTTTTAGATTTGAACTGAGTGTGAGTAAGCTTTGCTATCTGGCAGGGTTTACAAACAAAGTCGTATGTCTTTGATATCTTTGGAAGATCTTTTACTGCTCCAATGTTTCTGAGCTTGATTGTATGATCAAAATTTAGGTGTCCATCTCTCCTATGCCACAACCAACTTTCATCATACTTGCTTAAGTGGCATTCTTCTTTTTCTTCTTTTAACACATAGACATTGTTTTTTGTTCTTATCCCTTTTGCAACTAGCTGTCTTGAATTCACATATTTTATTCTACAGTATTTAGAGGTAAAAACGAATTCACATCCTTGGTCATAGACTTGAATGACACTAAGAAGATTATGTTTTAGACCTTCTACAAACAACACATCTCGAGCTTTCCCTTTGCCATTACTCAAACTTACCATTCCTTTACCTTTTATTTTCCTGGTGTATCATTTCCAAAAGTTACATTCCCTGATTTGCTTTCACTTAGAGTTAGAAACTTACTTTTGTCTCTAGTCATATGTTTGGAACATCCACTGTCAATATACCAGGGATTCTTTTGTCTTTGGGCGGACAACACTAGTCCACACTTGTCATCTACTTTCTTCTTCCAAACCTTGACATTTTCAGCAGTGTGGATCAAATCTGGCTTGTAATTCCTTAAGTGACAATATGCAACTTTATGTCCATAGTTATGATAGATGTAACATTCTTGTTCACTAAATAAAAGATCATAGCGATTGTTATGCTCATAACTATTGTTATGTTTAACCTGCGTCCTTTTCCCAACCATTGCTTGATTTATAGTTTGAGGTTGTTTGTTGCTTGGTTGTCTCGATCTTTGTTGTGGAAGATGGTTATTCGTTAAATATCTTGATTGTTCATATCTAAATCTTAAAGAACAGTTTATAGCTTTGTGACCAAAATTAGAGCATATAAAACAATAACCATAGAAGAAACCTTTGTACCTTGAAAAAGTTTGTCTTCTTTGAGGAGGTCAATTTCTTTCATGCTGATAATCTCTCTGATCTACATATTCGGTTCGGTTCTGGTACTTTTTCTTTCATTCCTTCTTGGTGGCTGATTTTCTACTTGAATTATCACTACTTGATAGGTTATGTATTACTTGGATTATCACTACTTGATCCTTCTTCATACCCCAATCCAAATTTCAAATTTGGGTTTCTTTGCTGATTTAGAATGGAGGTTAATCCTTCTAAGGCTTTAATACTTGGCAGATTTTGGTGATACAATCCCTCAAACTTCTCCATTTTTTATTTTTTTTTACTATCTCTTCTTCTAAGGCTTCACACCTCGCTTTCTTCTCTGACAACTGTTGTTTTAGTATTTCTTCTATTTTCTTTGCCTCTTCTAACTCCACTTTTAGTAGAGAAACGTTTTCATCAGGTTTTTCACTATTCATTTTAAACTGCTTTAACAATTGTTTTTGTTTTCTCTTCTTACATTTGAGTCTATCAATTTCTTCCAAAGCACTGATTAATTCACCTTCCATATCCACCATAGCTTCTTCATCATCCATTTCACCTCCTGTGTGTTCATCATCAAGATCTCCCATAGCCATCAGCATAAAATCATTCACTTTATCTTCACATGATGAATCACTATCTATGTCTTCTGAGGAATTATCATTATTTGCACACAAACTTATCTTCTTACTATATTTATTGAATTTGTACTTCTTTTCATCATCAGAGTTCTGGTCCTTTTTCTGATGGGGACACTTAGATGCAAGATGACCTATCTTACCACAGTTAAAAAATTTGAAGGGAAACTTGCCTTGATATTTTCCTGATCCTTTCTTTAACCTTCTCACAAATTTTGCTTCAATATCATCTAAATCTGAATCAATATTCTTGTCTGCTTTAAAAGATGTTTCTCTAGTAATGGATTTATCTTTGTTGATTCTCATTTCATATGCAGTTAAAGTTCCTAGGAGTTGATCAATGGACAAAGTTTTAAGATCATTTAGTTCTTCTATTGCAGAGACTTTT
>ML780502.1:191476-233893 GCA_009831015.1 Picea engelmannii | reverse complement strand
GAAGTTTGGCATCTTTTACTTTCTCATTTCCTTCATAGCTGCTAATAAGTTTATCCCACATTTCTTTGGCAGTTTGAAGATGCATCACCTTTACAAACTCGGCTTCTGCAAGTCCATTCAAGATAGAATTCATTCCCTTAGCAATAAAGCTAAAGTCTAACTTATCATCCTTGGAAGCTAGCACAACAGACTTTATGTATCCAGTCTCTACTACATCCCAAAAATTAGCACCTAAGGCCATTAGGTATGTTCTCATTCTAACCTTCCAAAAGGAAAAATTTGTTCCATCAAACAGAGGAGGCTTACTGGATGAAGTCCCTTCATGAATTGTCATGTTTAAGCTTACAGATCTACCATTAAATAAAAGGAACCCGCTCTGATACCAATTGTTGAAATTACTAAGACAACTGAGAGGGGGGGGTGAATCAGTTGTTATTGTGCTTAAACAATTTTAAGTCTATTAAAATTGTTTTAATCTTTCTTCAAGTGATCATCAATATTATACAACATATGGACAACATAAATAATGAGCATCAGTCACACATAAGATATACATAGAGACAGATTTTCACGAGGAAACCCATAAAGGGAGAAAACATCTTCTTCTTCGAAATGATAGGCAGTCTTTTAAGTTCTGTACATCATCTATAATTGAGAACCAACTCAATGTGAGGCTACTACCTCTGTTTTACAAGCTCCAACTTGTTTTAGAGCACCAACTGTCTAGTTTCTCTAGCACCGACTAGAAGGAAGCACCAACTCCTTGAGTGTTCCAGCACCAACTGGATGGAAGCACCAACTTCCAGTTACACAGGCTCCAACCTGTATAATAGAGAACACTTGTTCTCCCTTGCACCACCCTACCACCCTGGTTTCTCTGGTTGCAACTAGATGGAAGCTACAACTCCCTGTGTTCAAGAACCCACTTGAACCTTTGAGGACAACAGTCCTCCCTAGCACCTCCCTACCACCCTTATTACAAATAAATGATTGAATAACCAACAACACAGATAAATCAATTCTTACCACTTCTTCATTATTCTGCAATTCTTCTCTGCTACACTATTCTTATGCTCTATTCACACTTGGCTTGACTTGTTGTCTCTTTCTATCTATTATTTCTCTGTCCTTCTCATGCTCTTTGATATGTGCACATTCTACTCTCTTCACCTTTTCTCCTCTGTTCATATTCTGTTCCTTATCTCTAAGCTTTCTTCACACTGCGCATACTGTAATTTTACCTTTCTCCATTTCAACTCATTTTTCAGTCAGAACAACCAACAACACACATTCACTGCATGTTTCTTTTATGCACTACAACCCCTTCAGTTACCCCTCAAATCCCTAGAAAAACGCTTCAACAATTGAGAGTGGGGGTGAATCAGTTGTCACCGTGCTTAAACAATTATGCTTCTTTTAAAATCTTTACAAGGCACTCAATGATGATCATAATAATGCAGGGAAATCAACAATGGCACATTCAACATCAGCCACATATATGAGAAACACAAAGAAAGATATTTCTCGAGGAAACCCATACAGGGTAAAAACCTCTTTTTCTTTATATGATAAGTAATAGTTACATTCTTTACATTATCATGCATATGAGCACCGACTCATAATGAGGCTACAACCTCAGTTTTGCAAGCTGCTACTTGCTGAGAGAACCAACTCTCTGTTTTCTCTAGCACCCACTAGAAGGAAGCACCAACTCCTTGGTTTCTCTAGCACCAACTAGAAGGAAGCACCAACTCCCTGGTTTCTCTAGCACCAACTAGAAGGAAGCACCAACTCCCTATGTTCAAGCACACACTTGAACCTCTGAGGACAACAGTCCTCCCTAGCACCTCCCTACCACCCTGTTTTATAAATCTTTGCTACTGAAACTCATTACAGTGATATAATGTTCAACAATGGCTTACCAGACTCATCATTGTTCTTCTGCATTTCGTTGCTTTGTCTGCCTCACTACCTTCCTGCACACATGACTTGCGCTATCTGTTCTTCTATTTTTTATGCTCTGTGCACCATGTCCATTCACTGCACAGTTCCTCTTCTATTCAATTCAGTTGCTACACTCTCCTCCTTCTTCACACATGAATCACCTTCAACAACAACAACCACCGCATCTCTTCTCTATACCGTGTACTTATAGCTTCTGTGCACCTTGTGCATGCAATGCATGCAATACCTCTACATACTCACACCGCGTCGATATCCTCCACCTCTCGAGTGCTCTGCCTGATCATCGCAACTCTTCAGCTTCTCTGGTGGTTCCCACCACGTGTCCAACATCACTGGGTGTTACGTCGAGATTCCATTTTCTCTTTGGCAGTTGAGACTTTTCATCTTCTCTGTTATAGTTGAGCTCACCCTCTCTGTTTCAGCTATAGACTCCAACCCTCTTCTAGCTATCAATCGACCCTATGACTTATCTTCATCCCATTGGAAGATTCCCAGAGACTCTTCAGTTCCTCTAGTAGAAACCATCAATGGTTTCTAGTAGTTACACTGTGAGGAGAAAGATTAGCCCTTTGATTATGCTCAAATTCACCTGCACCGTTGGATTAACTCTGAAGGGTATTGTCGTTATTTACCCGTTTCACACTTTTGCAATCCAGAGATTCTGCGATGAGACATCTTGACTCTCCATGTCATGAGCTCCGAAAATGATCTTGGTTGCTCTAGCTCCCTCCTCTACGTGACCATAGGCGGTGACCACCGGTTACGGCAACAATTCATCTTTTCGGTATTTCGACATTCGTATGATCTAGTGTCTCGACACTCCTATACATGATCCCTGAAATTCTAAGGTGGAGATAATCTTCACTAGGTCCTTCCTCCATGTGACCACACGCGGTGACCATAGGCTGCGCTAAAAGGCGCTTTGAAATCATTATCTTCATCGACCCTGATCGATGTTCCACGATCTCGATGAATCAACGGTCCATATATTTTCGCGATCTCGCATCTCGCTGTTCCTTATATGGAGGTTCTTGTCACACCAAGTTGCGATAGGCGAAACTATGAGATGGAGCTCAGATCGACGGTCCACGTTCTTGGTGAATTGACGGTCCAGATCTTAACATGAATTCACATCTCACGATTCCTGTGATGGAGGTTCTCATCACTCCAAGTCGCGATAGGCGAAGCTCTGAGATGGATCTTAGATCAACGGTCCAGAATCCTTGGTGATCTGACGGTCAAGATATTTTCGTGATCTCGCGTATCGCGAGTTTGAACCTCTTTTCTTTGGATTTCCCGATCTGCAAAACTCCGAAATGGAGTCTTTGTGGTACTCTGATTTTTCGCCACGCGTCCTCTTGATCCAATGGTCCATGACTATCCTTTCTGACATGGTCTTCCATATTCACCTCCTGGATCTGATGGCCTAGATCACACCTTGATCCAACGGCTAGGATCATTTCACCATTTCACATTTCGTGATTTCGGCACTTCGCGATTTCGCCTTCTTATGATGAAGGGTCTCAAGCCTTCAAGTCCCAATCTACGAAACTCCGAAATGGATTCAGACCAACATATTTCAGCATTTCCCATTTCGCCTCTTCTTGCTCTTTAATGAACGTGCAGGTTCTCCCTGATCCAACAATGGTTGGTTCTTACGCTCAGATCTGACGCCTAAGATCTGTCCTCCTCTTCTGCGCGTTCTTCTTGTCTGAATTCATATCTGATGGTCATTAGGGACTCAGGATGGGGTCCAATGATCACTGATGCTTCTCCTCTTCCATTATCACTACGCTGCTGATCATGTTGATCTTTGTCATTGTTGTTCTTTCCATCAATGCACACTCTGATCCTGCCATCAATGACAAGCTCACTTTTCCTGTTAAACCTACCAACAATCCTCTGCACTATCTCTTTTGAACTTATCGAGCTTGCTCTGCAACATCTTCCTAAAATACTTCTGATACTTCCTCTTGTACTCATGCCATATTCGATGCTGTACTTGCCATCAATGACAAGCATATGTTGCCTATTAAACATTTACCAACATCTTTTATGCATTACAACCCCTTCAGTTACCCCTTAAATCCCTAGAACAACGCTTCAGCAACTGAAATGACAAACATACAAGAACCATGATTCAGTTTAGATAACTGAATCGTAACTAAACAATTAATCATGAAGAGAAACAGTAGCCCTTCGATCAGATTTCCAAGTATCCAACACCGTTGGATTACAAGCACAGGGTCTCGTGTTGATTTCACCATTTCACATTTCGGCTTTTCGTCATTTCGGCATTCCTGTGGTGAAGAGTCTCGACTCTTCATGTTATGATCGCTGAAAAGAAGCTTAGCTTGGTGTTAGCTCCTCCCTCTCACATGACCACTGACGATGACCACAACCTACACCAAAATGTGTTTTCGCATTTCTGCATTTCAGCATTTTGGCATTCCTTGTGAAGATATATCTTGACGCTCCATGTCACGATCCCCGAAACTATGAAAAAGGAGCTTAGCTGGACTAGCTCCTTCCCTTCTCGTGACCATCGATCGTGACAAGGCTGCGCCAAAAGGCGTTTCACAATTTCACATTTCAGCATTTCACGATTTCACATTTCGCAAGTTCGAGAGGTTAGGGAACCTCGTTCCTTTGACTTTCCAGTCAGCAAAATGAAGATATTTCGCCACGTTTCCTATGGACCTAATGGCTAGGATCATTTCAAAAATTCATGAGCCTTCATTGTGCCTGATCAACGGTCCAGGATATCCCTTTGATCAACGACTCATATTAATTCGTGATTTCACATATCGTGAGTTTGAGAGGTTAGGGCACTCCTTCCTTTGACCTCTCAGTCAGTGAAATGTTGATCTGTAACCACGTGTCCTTCCCAAAGATGGATGGTCCTCTTTCTTTTGGGATTTCAGGATTCACTACTTCAAAGGTTAAAGTTCCTTTGATCTTTGATTTCCCGGTCTGTGAAACTCCGAAATGGAGCCTTTGTTGATGTGCATGTTTCGGGATTTCGGCGTTTCACATTTCGTAACTTCGGGACTCTTGTGATGAAGAGTCTCAACTCTTGACTCCTCCAACTCCTGGTATCCTAAAATCCGAAATGGAGTCTTTGTTGATGTGCCTGTTTTGGGATTTCAGCGTTTCGCATTTTGCAACTTCGGGACTCCTGTGATGAAGAGTCTCGACTCTTGACTCCTCCAACTCCCGGTATCCGAAACTCCGAAATGGAGTCTTTGTTGATGTGCATGTTTCAAGATTTCGACATTTCACATTTCGCAACTTCGGGAATCCTGTGATGAAGAGTCTCGACTCTTAACTCCTCCAACTCCCGGTATCTGAAAATCCGAAATTGAGTCTTTGTTGATGTGCCTGTTTCGGGATTTCGGCGTTTTTCATTTTGCAACTTTGGGACTCCTATGATGAAGAGTTTCGACACTTCCAACTCCTGGTATCCGAAACTCTGAAATAGATTTTAGCTTCCGATACCTGAAATGGAGTTTAGCTTCTGATCTTGCCATGTGATCAACGTTGTGTTGTTGTTCGTGATCTTTTCCATCAATGACAAACATGCATACTCTGCCTTTGTCTGAAAACATGCCAACAATAGCTACCTTTGAGCGCCTGGATTTTTGGACAGAGGGCATGTCTAATTCTTTTTTCCAAGAGTGTTTTATTAGTGGCCTCAAGGATGAGATTCGGGCCCATGTCCTCATGGATCGGCCTCAGAGTTGGGTGGAGGCTACTAAAAGAGCTAACGAAGCACAACATGTTGTATCTTTTCAAAACCAAAAACCCTCCTTTATCCCTCACCCTAAACCAATAAATCCCACTACTCCCTCTGCTCCACTAAAGATCCAAAAATTAACCAGGGCTAAAATGGTTGAATGCCAACTCAAAGGCCTTTGTTATAATTGTGATGAAAAATATTTCCTGGGCCACAAGTGTAAGGAACAACAAATTTTTATGGCCATCTCCGAGGATATTTCGGAAGAGGATGTAGAAACTCCCCTTGTGTTTGAGTCACCTAATTCCACTGACATAACCCCTCCCTCAGACCCTCTCGAAGTAGAACTGATCATTTCCCTCAATGCTCTCACTAGTTTCTCCGCTCCCCAAACCCTCAAGCTAATCGGTTACATCAAGCATCAGAAGGTCATCATTCTTGTTGATAATGGCAACACCCATAATTTTATTCATCGCCGCATTGCCCAAGAAACTCATTGCAACATCCATGCCATCAATAATTTCCAAATCATGATTGCCAATGGTGTTTCCATGAAATGTGGACGGCATTGTGAAAATGTGTCTCCAAATTCGTGACTACTACCTGAAATCCCATATGTTTTCTATAGACATGGGAGGTTGTGACATTGTGTTGGGTGCAGATTGACTAAGGACTTTGGGTCCCATTCTCATGGATTTTAAGGACTTAACCATGCAATTCGACCAGGAAGAACACCAATATAAGTTCCAAGTCATCATCATCGGTTCACCTAAGATCATTAGTTCCCATCGCATGGAAAAACTGCTCAAAAAAGGTCATTCTGTTGTTATCGCTCAACTCCATGCCATACAAGAAACAGAGACACCCTCTGTGTCAAAAGACCTCCAAGACATCCTTTATAAACATCAATTGGTCTTTTCCATTCCCCAAGGACTCCCTCCTTCTCATGGTGTTCATGATCATTCCATTCCCCTTGTACCCGAAAGCCTTCCTACCAATATCCGTCTGTATCGTCACTCCTTTTCCCCAAAAAATGAAATTTAGAAAATGGTCCAGGAACTCCTTAATGCAGGCGTTATCTGCCCTAGTACAAGCCCCTACTCTTCTCCTGTGGTCATGGTCATGAAGAAATAACGTTCTTGGCAAATGTGTCCTGAATTTTGTGCCCTCAACAATCTTTCCATTAAAGACAAATTTCCCATTCCTGTCATTGATGACCTCTTGGATGAATTGAGTGGCGCCAAATTCTTTACTAAACTTGATATTCATTCAGGCTACCACCATATACGTATGAAAGAGGTAGACATTCCCAAGACTACCTTTAGAACTCATTAGGGCCACTATGAGTTTTTGTTCATGCCCTTTGGCTTGTGTAATTCCCCCTCCACCTTCCAAAGCCTCATGAATCATGTCTTTCGTCCTTTTCTCCACCATTTTGTCTTAGTTTTATTTGATGATATCCTCATCTATAGAAAAAACTGGATATACCATCTTGCTCATGTGGATCAAGTTCTCCATCTACTCTCTCAGCACCAACTTTTCCTAAAACAGTCTAAATGTGCTTTTGGCGCCTCAGAAGTAGAATACTTGGGTCATCTAGTTGGCAAGGATGGCATCAATGTGGATCCTAAAAATATTGAAGCTATGCAAGACTGGCCTCACCTAAAGACTCTCAAGAGATTGAGGGGATTTTTGGGCTTAACAAGGTATTATCTCAAATTTGTTAAGAATTATGGAAAGATTGCAACACCTCTGACTAGTCTCCTAAAAAAGAACTCTTTCACTTGGACTCCAGCCGCTCCTCAAGATTTTCACACCTTGAAGATGGCCATGTGCACCACTCTAGTCCTATCCCTTCCTGATTTCACAAAGACCTTTGTGTTGGAATGTGATGCCTCAGGGAAAAGAATTGGTGTTGTCCTTATGCAAGAGGGTTGGCCTTTGGCCTTTACCAAGAAGCAACTATCTAAAAGAAATTTGGGCAAATCCATCTATGAAAAGGAAATGTTGGCTATTCTTCATGTCGTTGATCTATGGCACCCTTATCTATTGGGGCAATGTTTCCAAATTAAGACAGACCATCAAAGCCTCAAGTATTTTCTAGAACAATGCATTTCCTCCTTGGAGCAACAAAAATGGGTGACTAAGCTCTTTGGATACGATTATGTGATCATTTACAAGAAATTCAAAGACAATGCGGTTGTGGATGCACTTTCCCAAAAATATGAATATGAAGGATCCCTTTTTTCTCTTTCCTTCATTGTACCAGATTTACTCCAAGTCGTGTACCAGGAATGGCTACAAGATCCCAAAAGTTCGCATCTAATCCAACAATTGCAGTCTAATGCTCCAGCTTCCCCAGGGTACTCTTGGCTCCATGATGAGCTTCGATACAAAGGTCATTTGTATTTAAGTAAAAAATCAAAGCTTAAATCCACAATACTTTCTAAGCTTCATCCTACACCCACAACAAGGCACTCTGGGTTCACCAAAACCTATGACAAGATCAAACGTTCCTTTTTCTGGGATGGTATGAAACATGAAATTTGTAATTTTGTTGCTAGATGTGATGTGTGTCAATGCAACAAGGGAGAAACAGTCAAATCTCTGGGCACACTACAACCACTCCCGATTCCACCTGCTATTTGGAAGGATATCTCTATGGATTTTATTACCGGCTTACCCAAATTGGGAAATAAATCAGACATCATGGTGGTTGTTGATTTCCTTTCCAAGTATGCTCATGTCTGTGCACTTCAAAACTCGTTTACAACATCCACAGTGGCTCAAATTTTCATGGATCAGGTCTTCAAGCTTCATGGCATGTCGCACTCTAATGTTTCTTATCGTGACCCAACTTTCACAAGCATTTTTTGGCAAGAACTGTTCAAGCTACAAGGCACCCAATTTCATCTCAGCTCAACTTATCATCCCCAGACTGATGGTCAAACAGAAGTTGTCAACAAGTGTTTGGAAACATATTTGCGGTGTTTTTCCTCAGAAAAGTAAAATCGGTGGGCTCAATGGTTACCGCTAGCTGAATGGTGGTACAACACTTCATACCATACAACTACATGCATGACTCCTTTTGAAGAGGTATATGGGTAGAAGCCACCTTCAATTCTCTCATACTTACCTGGTGTCTTGAAGGTCCAGGTGGTTGAGCAAACACTTACAGTTTGAGAATCTATTCTCCATACCATCAAAGAGAATTTGGTCATGGCACAGAATGACATGAAGAAATAAGCATATCAAGGTCACTCTGAATGTCAATTTGCAGAAGGGGATCAGGTGTTTCTTCGACTGCAACCTTACAAGAAAACTTCCCTCAAGGCCGAGCATTGTCAGAAGCTAGCGCCCAAATTTTGTGGTCCTTATACCATTCTCAATCATGTGGGACAAGTAGTCTATCAGTTAGCTTTGCCCAGTCATTCAAAGCTACATCCTGTTTTTCATGTTTCATGCTTAAAGAAGGTGATTGGAACTAAGTGTCAAATTCAAACCAACATTCCTGACTTAGCCGAAGAAGGATCCATTTGGCTATAGCCACAAGTAGTTTTGGACTAGCATGAGCATCACCTGCATCAGAGAACCATCAAGGAAGTTTTAGTCCAGTGGAAAGATACAACTCCAACAGATGCCACTTGGGAACCAGCTACCATTCTGCAGCAATTTCCACACCTCAAGCCTTGAGGACAAGGTTGTTTTTAAGGGGGGGGACATGTTAGGGTCCTAACCCGCACATAGGTAGAAAAATATATTCAAATGCAATAAAGGTCAATATTAATAAGGCCTTGCAATAAAATAGAATAAGTCGAATGTAAGAAGACCTAATAGAAGCTTCCGCTTCTAGAAGGATATTCCTCTAAATGCTTCTTTTGATAGATATATTTAGTATAAATAGGAGTCGAGGGTATGAGAACCCTATATTGGGCATTATTGTAATAGAGCTATGCTCGACTGGAGGTTTCCCCATTGAAGAGGCCCGTGAACATTGCTTTCAGAATCAAAGTGTTATTTATGTTGTTATTCTTATATCATTTCAGTGTTATTGTGGTGATTGTTTTGGTTATATTGTTGTTATTCTGTCATTTCTAGCATTTTATTTATTCTCTACATGCTTTTATATTTGGTCTATTACATATGAAACATATTGTTTAAATATCGCTCTCTCTTGGCATCGTCATCCTAGCTCCACTCCGATGTTTTGGACAACTAAGAGGGGGGGGGGGGGTTGAATCAGTTGTTATTGTGATTAAACAATTATGCCCACTTTTAAACTCTTTACAGAACACTCAATGATGATCACAATAAATCAGGGAGGTAAGCAATAGAATATTCAACATCAATCACACACATGAATTATACAGAGACATATATTTCCTGAGGAAACCCATAAAGGGAAAAACCTCTTCTTCTTGATATGATAAGTAATCTTTATTTTTTGTACGTTATCATTATTATGAGCTCCAACTCCTCTTGAGGCTACAACCTCTATTTTACAAGCAGAAACTTGTTGAGAGCACCAACTCTTTGGTTTCTCTAGCACCCACTAGAAGGAAACTCCAACTCCCTGAGTGTTCCAGCACCAACTGGATGGAAACACCAACTTCCAGTCACACAGGCACGAACTTGTATAACAGAGAACAATAGTTCTCCCTTGCACCACCCTACCACCCTGGTTTTTCTAGATGCAACCATATGGAAGATACAACTCCCTGTGTTCAAGCACCCACTTGAAACTTTGAGGACACCAATCCTCCCTAGCACCTCCCTACCACCCTGAAATATAAATATTTGATTTCTTAAATTTATCACAGTGATAAAACATTTATCAATGGCTTACCAGTCTCATCATTGTTCTGCTACACTTCTATGTTCTGCCTGCATCATTGTCTTTCTTCTCACATCCACTACGCTTTTTGTTCTTCTATGTTTTATACTTTGTGCGCCATCTGCATTCTATGCGCTATGCCTCTGCATGCTCATCACTGTGTCACTGTTCTTCCCTATAGGTTGTTCACTGCATCTCTTCCTCACAACTGGATAGCTAGCCAACAGAATCACCTCACTTCTCTGTACTGCATCTTTTTCTCATGTCGAGTCCTCTGCATGATCATCATGGAAACTCTTCGTCATCCCTGGCGGTTAGCTCAATGTGTTCATCATCAGTGGGAGTTATGTCAAGATTCATTAGCTTCTCTGGAAATCGAAACTCTTCATATACTCTGTCAGTTACAACCAGTCAATTATGGCTTCTTTGGCTTCTAATCCCTTCCTTCACGTGATCACTGGAGATGACCATACGCATGGGATTAATTAACACTTGAGCACTCATCAATTCAATGGCCACGATTCATTCTCCTTAAATGGACTAATGTCGTAACTTCGTCACTTTTCCCTTTAGAACTTTTGGGATTCAAACCTTTTGAAACTTTCAAATCAAAATTCCTGAACAGATCAGACAATTTACATTCATTTCGCGGAAATGGATCAATCATCATATTTGATTCTTACAAGGCTTAATCTAACAGCCAAGACTTAATCAACCATTGAGATGGATGGCCACCTTTTATTCCAGGTCTTTGGCTATTACACTTAAAATATCCTTCCACTGTATCTTGATCAATGGTTGAGAGTGCACCCGACATCATATCGACGGTCGATATCTCCCACAGGTCTCCAGACTTCGAAGATTTCAAATATCAACCCATTCTTTTCTCCATATGTCAATCTTCCAAAGTTGTCAATCCACTGACGCATGTCCCTTTTGGATCAACAGTCGAGATTTCCTTTGGGTCTCTAGACTTCAGATATTTCAAATCTCAAACTCCTTCTTTCCTCCGGAGTGATGTCACTTACTTACGTCACTTGATGATGTGTCATGAGCCTAGTAGCTACCACATCTCTCTCGGATTTGTAATTTCCACGTACCTGAAATGTCGAATCAACTTGACACTTGTCATTTTCTGATTGCACCATGTGTCATAGTTGACGTAGTCTTGATGACGTGGAACCTCATGTGGCACATGTTCTTCTCTTGGATCTAATGGTTGTCCTAACTCCTGGTGTATCTTAGATTGATGATTGACAGTGAATTCAGACCTTCATCCTTTGGGACTTCGAGACTTTTGACATTTCTTGGTGGTGAAAATCCCGAAGCAATTCTCTCAGAGTGACGCAGCTTGCTTATGTCACTTGTTGAGATGGCATGAGCCAATTTCTTCTTGACACTTGTCATCATATGATTATGCCATGTGTATTCATTGACATGGTTTACTGACATGGTCTACCACATATCCTTGCTGACGTGGTTTGCTGACCTGATCTGTTGATGTGGTCTTCTGACGTGGTCTGTCGACCAACAACACTGATCCAATGGTCCTTATATGTCCTCCAAATCCAATGGTCCTTATTCATTTCGGATTTCCAGGCTTTGGGTTTTTCCAATATCAAACTTTCTGGAGTGTAACCTCCTCGTATCTTTATAGCTGAAGTGAATCATGTTCATTCATCAGAATCTTAGATCGACGACTTGATATTTTTGCATTGTATCTCTTCTGGCATATCTTGTCCTTCCACTTGGAATGATCCAACGGCTGACGAAAATTCGCATTTCGATAATTTCAAATCTCAAGCTATCCAGAGTGTAACATCTTCGTGTCTTTAGATACGAAGTGAATGTTGTTTGTCGATCATGAACTTAGATCGACGACTCGATCTTTCTGCGATGCGTCTTTGCTGGCTTATCCTGTCCTTCCACTTGGAATGATCCAACGACTGACGAAAATTCACATTTCGGGAATTTAAAATATCAAGCTCTCCAGAGTGTAACCTCCTCGCATCTTTAGATCCAAAGTGAATGATGTTCATCGATCATGAACTTAGATCGACAACTCGATATTTCTGTGATGCAGATTTGCTGGCTTATCTTGTCCTTCCACTCGAAAGTGATCTGATGGCTAACAAGAATTTGCATAATCAAATTCTCAATCAATTTTCCTCTCTTATCTTGTACTTCCACTAAAAAATGATCCAACGGTTGTGAGGACACTCGAAGCAGATCAACAGTCGACGATGATTGCGGAACCACAACTTGCAATTGATTTAACTCGAAACCCAAATTCCGCAATTTGAAGTTGTGCGCTATTGGTGAGTCAACCATAATCGTCGATCTTCGAAGTTATAAGATCGGACGATCCTGATTAATTGCAGGATTGAAACACACATGATGTTTAATTCTCCTTTCAATCTCTGAAATTCATCCCTATCGTAGATTTGGCGATTGCGCATCCGACGATCATGATTTAATATGACTTAAACTCATTATTTGTTGGATCAACCACAGTCGTAGATATTTGAAGCTATGAGATCTGAAGATCTATATAGATTGAGGGATTGTAACTACTGAGTAGTTTAATTCATCTTTCACTCCCCGCAATTCATCCCTGTCATAGATCTAGCTTGCAGATCTGACAGTCTTGATTTGATCTGATTTTTATCACACAATCTCTTCTGAGCTTTGATTCCTTTTGCACACCCTCCCTGTAATGATTCCATCGTTGTTTTTGTTATTGCCATCAATGAAAAGCACACGCTTTCCTATAAATCATGCCAACAATATCCCCCTTTGGCATTGATGGAAACCCTAAAAGGCTGCACTATTCTGCTTGGACCTCCAACTATATCATCTGGACCACTCCTTTTCTCCCACTTTGACATCAATGTCAAAGAGAACATGCTCCCCTTGACCTCTTGCAGTATGTTTCAGAGGTATCAAATATTCAACCAATACATACTCCACCTGATAGGATGGACTCTCTTAGGTTGATAATGGGTTCACGCCCAACTTCTGGCGTAGATACTCAAACTGATATTTTGCAAGCAATTTAGCGAAGATATCAACAATCTGATCTTTGGATGGAATATAATGCAAAGAAATGACAGTTTTGGTCACCTATTCCCTAAAGAAGTGATACTTGATGGGTATATGCTTGGTCTTGGAGCGAAATACAAGATTCTTTGACACATTGATTGCACTAGTATTATCACAATGAATAGGGATCAGTGCAGTATATTTTACCTCCAAGTCTGCAAGTGTCTGAATCATCCATAATACTTGGGTACAACAAGTGGCAGCTGCGATGTACTGAGCTTCTCTAGTCGATAAGGAAATGGAACTTTGATTCTTTCTCAACCATGATACAAGGGAATCTCCTAAGAATAATGCACCTCCACTCATGCTTTTCCTTTCATCCGTGTAGTTAGCCCAATCAACATCTGAATAGACTAATAGTTGAAAATTATGATTCCTAGGATACCATAGGCCGTAGTCCATTGTTCCTTTCAAGTATCTGGATATTCTTTTGACAGCTAACAAATGACTCTGTTTAGGTGTAGCCTGGTACCTTCCTACCATTCCAACAACATGCATTATGTCTGGATGGGATGTTGTGATGTACAATAGTCTACCTATCATAGACCTATATGAACTCTTATCAACATCAAGTGAATCATCATCCTTTCTTAACTTACATCCAGTGACCATAGGTGTACTCATAGGTTTAGAATCTTCCATTTGAAACCTTTTCAACATTTCTCTTAGATATTTTTCTTGAGAAAGAAATATTCCTTTAGACCTCTGAGTAATTTGTAGGCCAAGAAAAAATGACAGTTCCCCTATCATAGACATTTCAAATTCAGACTGCATGGCGGAAGAAAACCATTGTACCAATGAAGCATTATTACTACCGAAGATGATGTCATCTACATATACCAACACAATGAGCAGATCATTACCCTCTATTTTGATATTTAAATTGTTGTCAATTGTTCCTCTCTTGAACCCTTTGTCTTGTAGATACGTATCCAGTCTGTGATACCAAGCACGAGGAGCTTGTTTCAACCCATATAAGGCTTTTTTTATCTTCCAGAAAAGATCAGGGTTATCTGATATTTGGAAACCTTTTGGTTATTCCATATAGACTTCTTCTTTTAGATCTCCATTTAGAAAATATGACTTGACATCCATTTGATAGAATTTAAACTTCTTATGACAAGCATAAGAAAGAAACATTCTAATAGCTTCTAATCTTTCTACGAGCACAAATGTTTCATCAAAATCTAGTCCTTCTATTTGAGCATACCTTGTATAGACCAATTTGGCTTTATTCTTGACAATTTGTCCTTGTTCATTCATTTTGTTTTTAAACACCCATTTGGATCCAATTACATTCTTATCTTCCAGTCTAGGAACAAGCTCCCAAGTATTGTTCTTCTCAATCTGATCCAGTTCCTTGTTCATTGATTTTAACCAATTTACATATTCATTGGCTTCATTGAAGTTCTTGGGTTCCACCATGGATATGAAGGCCATATGTGATTGCTCGGTGTCTTTGATTATCCTTCTCTTGGTTTGTACATGTTTGTCTTTCTCACCAATTATCTAACTTTCAGGATGATTCTTTTGAGTAATTTTGGAGGAATTTGATGCTGATCGTTTTCCCGACTCTTCTTGTATGGGTGTCTCTTATCCATCTGATTCTTGGACCTATTCATCTTCAGTTTCAGTTGTTTCCTCTTTAGTAGAATCAATATTGCTCACCTCTCTTACTGGGACTCCTTCATCAACCTTTAAATCAATGCAATCAAATAATTTATGCAATATTTTATTAAAGCATCTATATCCTTTACTATTGGTAGCATATCCTAAGAAGATGCCTTCATTAGTCCTATCATCATACTTGCAAAGGTTTTCATTATTATTCTTTATGTACCACTTACTCCCAAATACTTTGAAGTGTTTGATTGAAGCAGGTCTTCCATACCATAGTTCATAAGGTGTTTTGTCACTATGTGGTCTGAGGTGGGATTTGTTAAGAATATGGACTATTGTGTGTATTGCTTCTACCTAGTAAGTTTGACGAATGTTCTTCTCATTCATCATTGACCTGGATATTTGTTGAATTGTTCTGTTTTGCCTCTCAACTACTCCATTTTGTTGTGGAGTTCCTAGGATTGTGTATTCTCTCTTGATCCCATGTTTATCACAGAATTCCTTGAAATCACTTGACATAAATTCTCCTCCTTTGTCTGACCTTACTGCCTTTAACCTCTTGCTTGTTTGATTCTCAATTAAAGCCTTAAATATTTTAAATTTCTCAAATGCTTCAGCTTTTTCTTTGAGAAAAGAAACCCATGTAAGTCTGGAGTAATCATCAATGATCAACATAAAGTAATTTTCCTTCCCTGTGCCTTCTTGTCTTGATGGTCCACATAAATCCATATGAACTAATTGGAGTGGTTTCTCTATTGTAGTAGATCTCTTGGATTTAAACTGCGTCCTGGTTAGCTTTCCTACTTGGCAGGGTTTACACACAAAGTCTTGTGGCTTTGATATTCTTGGAAGATCTTTTACTGTCTCAATATTTTTAAGCTTGATTAAGTGGTCAAATTTTAGATGTCAAAGTCTCCTATGCCATAACCAATTTTCATCATGTTTTCTTAGATGACACTCTTCTTTATCTTCTTTAAGCACATAAACACTATTTTCTGTCCTTATGCCTTTAGCCACCACTTGTCCTGAGTTTACAGACTTTATCTTACAATCCTTAGAAATGAACACCACTTCACATCCTCTGTCACACATTTGAATTACATTGAACAAATTATGTTTCGTCCCATCTACAAGAAAAACATCTTGGGCTTTTCCTTTACCATTACTCAAACTCACCATCCCTTTACCCTTCATTTTACCTGGTCCATCATTTCCAAAGGTTACATTTCTTGTTTTTCTTTTACTTATAGAAAAAAACTTATCCGTGTCTCCAGTCATGTTCTTGGAACATCCACTGTCTATGTACTAGGGATCTTTTTGTTTTTGAGCTGAAAGTACCAGACCACATTTTTTACTATCTTTATTTTTCCATGTGCTGGCATTTCTAGCTAAAGGATTTATCCTTGGATCTGCCTTGTACTTCTTCAGATGGAAGTTTGCAGCTTTATGGCCGAAGTTATGACAGTTATAACATTCGATCTCATTGTTCAGTAGGTCAAAGTGATTGGTGCTACGTTGTCTATTCATTGGCTTCTTAGTTCTGTTATCACCATATAATTTTCAAACAGTGTCTAAGAGTTGGAATTTTAGCGAAAAGGTTATGTCACTAAAGAGGTATGATATTTTAAAGGAATGAGCTATATCTGACGGTGGATAGACAAATATGGTGAAAGCGTAAAGGGTAACCCTTAACGAACCGTCGATCTTGAAAGAGGCTCAGATCAACAAATAAAGCACATATCAGAGATTGAAATAACATGACGATTAAGAAATTGAGGGCGGGCTAGGGAAAACCGTCATGGTTTTATCGGCAGACGCGTGGCGCCCTCAGAGGGACATCGGGGAAAAAATTAGTTTGACTTAAACCACTTTCTCCAACCCCCGATGCCACCGTCATTGGGTGCATGTGGATCATAGATCTTAAAGGAGTCTGGATCGACGATTGAGGATCATATCAGCAATTGAAGTAACACAAATATTAATGAAATGAGGGCGGGTTGGGAAAAACCACCATGGTTTAAATCGTGGATGCATGGCATCCTCAGAGGGACATCAGGGTGAAAAGAGATTCGCCTAAAACCATTTTCTCCAACCCCCGATGCGAACGGATACCTATAAAAGGAAGGCACCCTGCCATTATTTTTCATAATTTGGAGCATTCGAACATTCAGAAATTTGGCGCAGACCATCCATTTGAAACTCAAGCTTAGAAATTGAACCAGGTTCACACTTCTTTTGCCGCTCACCAGGTATTTTCACCATGGCTGCTAATCCTGTTATATTATCTGTAAATGAGAGAGACATCTCTTCCAAAGAAGAATCCCTAATTGATAGAGACTCTGACATTTTCGACATAGAGATAACAGTCTCACCCATTTCTGTGTCCAAATAAAATTTGTTGGACAATGTCGGAACCCACCTACCTTTCCTCGAAGGGACTCAAGCCTTCATCACCCCTTACGTCGTAGAAGTAGTCTTTCATTTCCCTAAAGTTGTAAGTTGGTGTGCATAAGGACATTCTGAGGAAGAAAGAGTTATTATGAATAAATTAGGGTCTGAAGTTTTATGTTAAATAGATGGTCCATCGCTCTTGTTGGGCACACCTACCACACTTAGAGGGGGGGGTGAATGAGTCTGGGGCTCTTTTTCCCAAAATTTCCCTCTTACACAAAACTCATTAGTTAGCATTCAAAATTTTACTCATTACTCATTGTTGTCATTTATAACTAGTTAGATGTGAACACATATCAACAACATATATCAGCAATATATCATCAACAAATCATCTCCACAAGGAACACAAGGTGTATGTACAATTTTTCTTTTTATTATGGACTTCAATCCAAGGGGTTTTTAGCAACAAATGAATAGAGTACAACTCTACAATATAACCAATTCTATATGCAAGACTCATCTTACATTTTCAACACCAACTAAGATGAGGCAACAATCCTCAACATATATCAATCTATACCATAAACAAGTGCATCAACCATGCACCAACCTGTGCCAAACAACATTTAATCAACATGTACCATAAACAAGTGAATCCAACCATGTACCAAGTATATACCAATCATGTATCAATTAATCATCAACAATGGCTCATCAATATGTACCAACATCATCAACTATACACCTCATGTATGTGCCAACTCATCAACTGCTTGTCTCAACCATGACTAGTTTTGGATTAGTCAACAACCCTAACTTGAAATAATCATAACTTTGTACCTGTAATGAATAAAGATATGAAACTGATACACAATGTTCTTTAGTGTGTTTTATGAAATTCCTCCATGTGTCACTACTTGGAACCTCTCAGAAAAGGAGTTATAGCAAAAATGACATACCTTGCTAAATTTTGACTTATTCAAGAGAGAGACCTTGTAGAGTGTTCCCCACATGGAATGTTTGTTGAATTGATCTGAAACTATTACAAAGCATACTAAAGAATGTAATATAACGAACACAATTGGTCTAATTGAATTTGGATCTATTATGAAGAAGTTATGACATTTTTACCTAAAACACTTGTTTTAGACTAGTTTCAGGACTAGCCACAAACCCTATTTTCCACGGAGTGTATCTCCAAAAATACGACCCACAAACTGAATTTTTTACCACAGATACTTGGATATGTTTCCTCAATGGAATATCAATCTCACTATCTGAATCATTATAGAAAACAAGTTATTACGAAAATGGTGATATGACCTGTAAATAACATACCTTAGAAAGCATCATGAAAATAATTTATCCTCCCTTGAATTTCGACCCTATTTTCTTCACTTTCCCTCTGAAATTTGGCTTAGATATCCTTTGGTTACCTCATTCACCTATATATATTCAATATGCTCAAGTGTTCCACACCAAAAATGCTCAAGAAGCCCTCACAAGAATCTCTCCACCAATACTCCAAAATATATTCTCACAAGAAGCTCTCCATTGATCCACAAAAAGGATGATCTACAAGAGACCATTGCTATATTATTTATATTTTCATCCTCTAGGTCAATTAACCCATTTTTAGGTCACTTAACCCATTTCTAGATCACTTAACCTATTTTCATTATTTTAGGGTTAACCACTTTCCATAAATAGAAAGTTCTCCAATACTTTATCATTTAAATATTCCTTCTTGATTTTGTCACCTTACTTTATCATTTCTTGATTTTATCACTTCTCTTTATTATTTAAATAATCCACCTTGACTTTGTCACTTTACTTTATCATTTAAATAATATTAACCCATTTGTAGGTCACTTAACCTATTTTCCTTATTTTAGGGTTAATCACTTTCCATAAATAAAAAGTTCTCTAATTCTTTATCATTTAAATATTTCTTCTTTATTTTTTCACCTTACTTTATCATTTCTTGATTTTGTCACTTCTCTTTATTAATTAAATAATCCACCTTGACTTTGTCACTTTACTTTATCATTTAATAATTATTTCTTCTTTTAGGTCACTTTGACTTCTTTGACCTTGGGGGCTTCAAGCCTTCATGTGAGGGTCCTTCATCTTTGTAAGGCCATAACTCTCAAAACATGAGGAGTTATGTGACATTCCACATACCACCGGAAATGGCATGACAAGAACTATCCATCTAGGATAGTTTCACCAACAATTTCCTTTATCTTCGTCTCATTATTCCACATACAAACATGGGTCCTCCAACCATTCTTCTAGGATAAATCAATCCGAAAAGCATCTTCCCGTGAGAGATTTCACCATAAGGGGACCACTTTGGAGTTCATCCATTTGTGCATCTTATCAATCATTATAAGACAATAACGAGAGCATGGTTCCTCCAACCATTCTTCTAGGATAACTCAATCCACAAAGCGTCTTCCTGTGAGAGATTTCACCATAAGGGGACCACTTTGGAGTTCATCCATTTCTGCACCTTATCAATCATGATAAGACAATAATGAGTCATCTATACGTTTTTCCAACAATTCATCATATACCAATGGAACCACATCAATCCATCTTCATCATGTATCAATGACAACTCATTGATCCATCTTCATCATATCAATGAGAGTTCATTGAAACATCTTTATCTATGCATTCTCATCAAGGATAGTACATATTACATTATATCAATCATCAATCAATCAATCCTTTGGCATCAATCAATCACTTGACATCAATCAATCAAACCATTGGCATCAATGACAAAATGATCCAACAATCTCCCCTATGGCATTGATGGCAATACCAATATTGATGTCAAAACCAATTACCAATTATTGATGTCAACATGTAGATAAGGCATGCTCTACATCAATATTCAATGTGACTATCTCTCCCAATCAATAATCATCAATCACATCAATGTGACTATCTCTTCCAAATGTGACTATCTCTCCCAATCAATAATCATCAATCACATCATTGTGACTATCTCTCCCCCTTTGACATCAATGGCAAAGGGCCATTTTCCTCTTGGGGCTGCTCCCCCTGCTTGAACTTTCCTTGGGACTGCTCCCCCTATCTGAGTGCCTTTGATATTCCTCTGAATAATCTCTCCCCTTTTGAACAAGGGATATCACTATGATGTAATGTTGAAAATACATCGAACATACTCCCCCTGTGACCATCACTCATTTTGAAATTATGCCCCTGTGCTATTTTTCCAAATATAGGGCTCTTTTCTAGGTATGCATCTAGTAAATATCTCCTCCTAGAATCATGGGAAGAAGAATGAATCCCCCTATGGGTATGTCTCCCCTATCTTCTCTATGAGATGAACAATGTGCTACCATATAATGATCCTTGGACTTGTTCATGCATCAAACTCATGCTATACCAAGCATTGTGAAGCAAAAGATATGTCAACAATGAAATAAAGAATCATGAGAAAAATATCAACCAAGCACATCTTGTACAAAAATGTGTGCTCATCATGCACAAAACCTATGTACATCAACCATGTACATCAACATCATGCAATGTGCCAAAAGATATCATCCATGGAATGTATCAATCATATGCCTTTATCAATATTCCAACCATGTGCATCCACCAATATGCCAACCATGTGCATCTATCAATATGCCAAACAAATACCATCTATGAGTGTACCATCATGCATCATCACTTGCACCAAGCAAGTATATAAACCATGCATCAACAAGCTATGACTCCCCAATGATGTACACCATGACTATCAACTCAACTCACCAACTACATGTCTCAATATGTAGCCCAACCACATGCAAAATGCATGCACCATGATATTCAACATATGATTCCAATAATACATCATAAGATATATCAATGAAACTCAAATATGTATCAGCCATGTACCCCAATAGATCAACATCAATCCATACTCATGGGTTAGTGCCATTCACCCAAGATTTATTTTACATCGTCACCTTACATGATCTAACATAGAACCATGAAAACCTGCAGCAAACAGTGTCAGAACCTGCAATAAACAATGTTACACTCTACAACACCGAGTTATACCAACATATAAAGATGTAATCCATGTGCATTTCCTTTATTTTTTTAAGGCTTTACCACATATACGCGGTATGCTGCACAACAACTCGTGTATGTACGCTACCTATTCAAGGTCAGCATGTGTATGTACACGAATGATACCACTGTGACCCGCATATGCCTCTGTGGATAACAAACTTGAACTCCCTTTCAGTCTTTCATTCTGATCTGGTTGCTCTGTCTTCTTCACCCACTTCTGTAAATTTCCCTGCTCCTCAGAACTTGAGCTCTGAGCATCCATCTTTTCAAAGATGCCTCCCTTTCTTACTCCATTCCTTCTTCTAGACATGCTATGTGAATTCCTCATCACGACATTTCTTCTTGTGTTCCAACACTCTTGGGATTTGTGGCCAAATCCACTACAGCTATAGCATCTCATGGTGTTACAATGAACAACAATGTGTCCTACTTGATCACATCTCCAACACCTCATGGTGCTATAAAATCTTCCATTATATATCCTTTCATAAGATCTACATTCAAAATCTTTGTGACCATATCCATTACATGAATAACAATGCCCATGAAAAATACTTTCATACCTTTGCTTTGGTGTCCCAATAATAGCTTCTTGATGTCTTCCTTGCTTTGCTCTTTTGAAATTTTCTTTGCCTTGTGTACATGGTTGTTTTGCAACATCGTCTTCCTTCTTTGATGGACTTACCTCATTCTCTTTTGAGGTGCTTGCTTTAGCATGAGTAACTTCTTCTTTGTATCCAAGACTTGATTTATCAAGTGGTGATATTTGACTTTCCAAGATCTCATCCAAGATTCGTGAGCTATTCAAGAATTTGTTTGACTTTTCTACCTTCTTTATAAGGTCAACAATTTCAACTTCTAACTTACAACATGACTCTTCCTTTTCATTTATTTGATTCTTCAATAGTTCCTCTATTCTTTTGGCTTCTTCAATTTGGGTCTTGAGATGGACAATGGTTTCAAAACTTTTTCTAATCTCATCATCTACATTTATATCTTCTTTTCCATTCTATAGTCTTGTGATCTCTTCCTCCTTTTCTTCTAATTTAGTCTTATTGCTCTCTTCTTGTTCCTTGAGAATTTCTTTTAATTTCAAGATGTGCCTTATACTCCTCCTAAGAAACTTCTTAGTGTTATCTGAAAGATAGTTATAGTCTATATAATAATGATCACTTCTATATCTATATAAACCCTATTCAACTTCCTTTTGAAGTTTTAATAGATTTTATTCTATTCTTTTCATGGGATAATTACCATCAAACTTTACACAAACTGTTTCTAGTTCTTCTTCTTCACTTGTAGATAAAAATTCATCATCATCATTGCAATCAAGAATTTTTGAGGGTTCTTTACCTTTATTTGAAATATCTTCACGATCTTCCTTTTTGCCAACATCAAGATGTATTCCGACAGCCTTTTAAAGCAATATATATATAACCATAAAAGAGTAGATGAATATATCTGAACCAGTTCGTTGAAAGACAAATGGAACAACCACGTTCCTCCCAACCTTAGAACGGAAAATCCAAAGTCACTTGCTCCATTCACCCCCTAGCCTGACCATGAATCCATGAGGGTGAACTCAGAACTCCACCTCAGCAATAGTCCTTCTGCTTTAGTAGCTTCTCCTTGCCTCACACTCAGAAAACAAATGTTCATAACATAAAGAGATAATTATCCTTTTTCCAGCATACTAGGTAGCGTCCTGCCTCCTCTCATATGTTATATATCCAAATCCCTTTTTTTTCCTAGGTTTTTTTCCCTCTTGGGAATTTTTGCAGCTTTCCAATCCCTGATTTTCAGGGGCTGCTAATGGCCAAATTATTTATTTTCCACTTGTCACATTCAACCCTGAGGTAGTTCCAACATGTTTTCCTCTCATGGAGTCATGGTCAGTTGATTTTAATATGGTTGTTCCATTTGTCCATCAACAATCAATACAAATATTTTGTCTCATACAAGTGTCACAGTCAAATAGTTAGTTGGGTCAAATCAAGTCTCTGCCCAACAGTCATAATCATCAATTACAATTAACTAAATTCGAAATTCGAACTTTCCATAAATGGCAAAAATTGTCTAATTTCGAATTTACTAAAAACGAAAATAATTTCCTAAGCAAATTCCAGATTTAAAAATAATTTATTTTTGGGAATGTTACATCCTTTCCCCCTTCAATAAAACACTTTCCTCGGTGTTCGTTCCTTTCTTGGAACATGATTGGATGATATTTCTTCAAATCTCCCTCCAACTCCCAAGTGGCCTCGTCAAGGCTAAAGTGCTTTCATTGCACTTTTACCTGGGTGACGAATCTATTCCAAAGTGTTATTTCTCTCATGTCCAGAATGCGTAGAGGTTCCACTTGGAACTCACCTTCTGGTTCCACCCACACCAAGTTCCAATCAATCATATGAGTAGGATCATGAACATAATTATTTAACAAAGAAACATGAAATACATTATGAATTTTTAGGTTGGCAGGAAGTGCAAGTTGGTATGCTAAGGGTCCAATTCGAGCTAAGATATCGAAAGGTCCACAAAACCTGGGTGCCAACTTGGCACATTTTCCTAGCTTTAGTGAACTTTTTCGGGATTTTAATTTTAAGTAGACGTGGTCTCCCACTAGAAATTCCAGGTGTCTTCTTTTATGGTCTATGTAACTTTTTTGTCTGTCATGTGCCTCTTTTAAGTTTTGTTGTACTTTTCTTACCATGCTCTCCATTTCCTGGAGCATATTTGGTCCAACCATGAGTCTTTCAACTGGGTTATCCCAACTAATCGGAGTCGTACACTTTCTATCGTACAGTACTTTGAAAGGGCTCATCTTAGCCGAAGTTTGGTACCCATTATTGTATGCAAATTCTACCAAGTGCAGGTAGTCTTCCCACTTGTTTGGTTTTGTTCTTATGTACATGCAGAGCATATATTCTATGATTTGGTTTGTTCATTCAGTCTGCCCATCCATTTGTAGATAATAACTTGTGCTGAAATTCAAATTAGTATTTAACCCTGCAAACAATTATTTCCAAAAAGCAAATGTAGATTTTACATCTCTATCCGAAATAAAAATTTTAGGAATACCATGTAGTCTAAAAATTTCTTTCATGAATATTTTAGCGATGTTAATATCTTTAAAAGTAGACTTTATAGGAATAAAGTGTGCAGACTTACTAAGTTTATCGATTACCACCACAATTGAATCATTCTGTTTTTGAGTTCTAGGAAAACCTGTAATAAAGTCTAGTGATATAGTCTTCCATTTCCATTCTGGCACAGGTAAGGGATGCAACAGGCCAGCTGGATGTTGGTGTTCGACTTTTACCTGCTGACAATCTTGACACTTAGTGTTAGAAAAACAGGACCGCAGAGCAATAAAATAAAACAAATGTAGAAACAAAACATAGAGGATACACAATATAATAGAGACACATATTTACGTGATTCACCCAGTGTGGGCTACGTCCACCAGAGAAATTTCCAGGTCCTTCCTTTATTATTATCCAGCAAATGAAGGGATACAACCTACAACAAAACCCGTTGTAACTTCCTCTTCTTTCTCTCACAGTCTCCTCTCTCAGAATATAATACTCGTCATAATGCATAGCCGCAATACATTTCCCTCATAACAAAGGGTTGCCTTCTAGGGACAAAAACCCTAACATAATTTCTACCGTTAGATCTGCAACCTTATAATGAACGGTCCAGATTTACAATGAAATTACAATATACATTTACAAGACAATTTTTCCTTCAGGGGCTTCGCCCCTAAACTCCCCAACCAAGGGGATAGGCCCCCCGGACCCCACAGAGGGGGTACCTCCCCTCTGCACTTCCCCGCGTAGAAGAGTGTACATACTTCTAGGGTGTAAAGTCTTGATGGGGTATAAACATGGCTGAAAGCAAGGATCTTTGAATCAGGAACATAATCAGGCTCCACAACCAACAATCTCCCACTTTGAGACTGATCTCAACAACTCCACCGCTATTGTATATGCTGGACTCTGAACCTTCATGGACCTGGAAAATTTCTCATCTTCATCTTCATTCTTGAAGACCAACTGAAATTGAGTAGGAACTCAGTTTCTCTCTGGTTACTCCCTTTGTTAACATGTCTGCAGGATTCTGGCTAGCGTGTATCTTTTCCAACTTCAAATGTCCATATTCCAAGGTGGATCATATGAAGTGGTACCTCAACTGTATATGCTTAGTATTTGAATGGAAGGATGATTTATTTGCAAGATGAATTTCACTCTACTATCACAGTACAACCTGCTATTCTCCTGCTTCTTTCCCAATTCCTCCATAAACCTTTGTAACCAAATCATATCTTTACTAGCCTCTGTAGCAACAACATACTTTGCCTCTGTTGTTAAAAGTGCAACAACCTTTTGCAGTTTCAAAATCCAACTTACTGTTGTTCCACCTATAGTAAAAACATACCTTGTGGTTCTCCTCCTGTTGTCTTTATCACCTGCCATATCTGAATCAACATATCCATGTAGAAAAGTGTATGAACCTCCAAAACATAATTCATGAGTAGCAGTACCTCTCAAATACCTGAGAAACCACTTTACTGCCTCCCAATGTTCTTTACCTGGATTTTTCATATAAATGCTCACAACTCCCACTGCATGTGCAATATCTGGTCTTGTGCAAACCATTGCATACATCAAGCTGCCAACTGTTGATGAATAAGGGACCCTGGACATGTATTATATCTCCTCTTGTGTCTTGGGACACATTTCCTTAGTTAATTTGAAATGGCTGGCCAAAGGTGTACTAACTGGTTTTGCATTCTGCATTCTAAACCTCTCCAACACCTTCTCTGTGTACTCACCCTGAGACAATGTCAATTTGCGATTTTTTCTGTCTCTTACTATTCTCATGCCAAAGATTTTCTTTGCAGCACCCAAATCCTTCATTTAAAATGAATTGGCTAATTTCTTCTTGATCATATGTGTATCCTACATATTAGACCCTGCAACAAACATGTTATCTACATACAATAGCAAGATAATATAGCTTCCATTTTCTAGCATTTTAAAATAAACACAGTGATTAGAATGACATTTACTATAACTTTGTTCTGTCATAAACCTGTCAAACTTCAAATACCACTGCCTTGGAGCTTTCTTTAGACCATACAATCTCTTCTTCAACCTGCATACAAAATTCTCCTTCCCTTTGACCTCATACCCCTGTGGCTGCTGCATATAAATCTCTTCCTCCAAATTCCCATGGAGAAAAGTTGTTTTTACAGCTAACTGTTCAAGATGCAAATCTTCTACTGCCACAAGACTTAAAACAGTTCTAATTGAAGTCATTTTAACAACAGGAGAAAATATTTCATCAAAATCTATACCTTTCTTTTGTGCAAACCCCTTTACAACAATCCTAGCCTTGTACCGCTTTTCTCCTCCATCTTCTTCCTTCAACTTGTAAACCCATTTATTCTTCAATGCTCTTTTTCCCGCAAGCAACTGAACCAAGTCCCAAGTCTGGTTATTTTCCAAGGAATCCATTTCCTCTTGCATGCCTTGCTCCCACTTCTTTTTGGTGTCTACCTGTATTGCCTCTTCATAACATTCTAGTTCACCAGAATCAGTCAAAAATAAATAATACAATGAAAGAGAGTATCGTTCGGGGGTATACTTAACCTGGTAGATATTCTAACAACACTTGCAGGTGTTTGAGGTATATGCTGCTGCTATTGTTGTACATTTTGATTTTCAAGTTCCTTTGGAATTTCTTTTTCAGTGATCTCATCAAGCACTGTGTATTCTTGTTTTTCTTCTTCCTGTTTCTTTCCCTGCAACTGATCTTTTTACATGGCCTTCTCATTGAATATGACATCTCTACTCCTAATGATTTTGTTATTTTCATAATCCCATAATTGATAACCAAAATCATTAACACCGTATCCATTAAAGGTACACTTCTTGGATTTAGACTCAAGCTTTGTTCTATTTTCTTTATCAATATGGACAAATGCTTCACAACCAAAAATTTTCAAAAAAGAATAGTTTACCTTTTTTCCTGTCCATTCCTCCTCTGGAATTCTACCATCCAAAGAGCTTGAAGGTCCTCTGTTTATTAAGAAAACAACAATATCTACAACATCTACCTAGAACTGTAAGGTAAAACCGGCATGCAATCTCATACTCCTTGCACGCTCCATGATTGTCCTATTCATCCTTTCTGACACACCATTTTCTTGTGGTGTTCTTGGAACTATCTTCTCTCTACGAATCCCATTGTATGAACAATAATCATCAAACTTCTTGTTGCAATATTCACCTCCATTATCTGATATGAAACACTTCAAAATTTTTCCTATCTCATTCTCAACTAAAGCTTTCCATTTCTTGAAAGTATCAAAAACATCATATTTTTGTCGAATGCAATAAACCCAAGTTTTTCTAGTTGCATCATCAATAAAAGTAACATAATAACAAGATCCACCAAGAGATGATACCTGAGTTGGTCCCCATACATCTGTATGCACAAGCTCTAACTTTTCATTCTTCTTTTCTTTTCCAACTCTGAGAAATCTGACTCTCTTTTGTTTTCCATAAACATAATGCTCACAGAAGTCCAAATCAATTTGTTTAAGATCTGGCAGAAAATTTCTTTTGTGAAGTATTTGCATACCCTTCTCACTCATGTGTCCTAGCCTATGATGCCACAGTGTTGTATCCACTCCTATAGAAGATAAAGATATAGAAGAGTCAGTATTACCAATACATAAATACAATGTACCTACCTTCTTTCCTTTTGCTATCACCAAAGATCCTTTGATGACCTTCCACGTCTTATCTGTAAATATGGATACACAAACTTCACTTTCCAACTACCTTGTTGAAATTAGATTTTTCCTTAAATCTGGAACATGTATTACCTCTTTCAACAACCATTGGTTTCCATTGCATTGCTTTATTTTTACCTTTCTCATTCCAACAATTTTGCATGTTGCATCATCACCCAAATGATCCTGTCCAAAATCACCTTGAACATAATCTAGAAAATGTTTCCTATGGGGCATGGCATGAAATGAAGCCTCTAAATCTACTACCCAAGACTCAAAAATATTATCTATAGAAAGAATCAAAGCATCTTGTAACACATCACCTCTTACATTTTCTTCCTGATTTCTCTCCTGTTGTCCATCTCTTTGTTTCTTTGGAGCTCTGCAATCTTTCTTCATATGTCCTTCCCACAATTCCAACACTCTATCTTTCCAAGTCTGGATTTGGATCTGCCCTTCCTAGAATTCCCGCGGTTCCCTGAGTCCTTTCCTCTATCCTTTTGTCTTCCCCTGTTCTCCATGCTCAACGCATTACATGATGTCTCACATGTGCGTTTCCGTCGCATTTCTTCACTAAGGATAACACCAACAAAAACGTCAAATTTTAAAGTATTTGAACCAGATATAGAGTTACTTACAACCATGACCAAGCCATTCCAACTTTCTGGCAATGAGCACAATATTAGAAGATCCCTAACCTCATCATCAAATTCCACTTTTACAGAACTTAGTTGATTAGTAACCGTATTAAATTCATTTAAATGATCTGCAAAAGACCCACCTTCTGACATCTTCATATTAAATAATCTCTTCATTAAAAATACCTTACGCCAAGTGTTTTTCATACAGTTTAGCCAATGCATCCATCAGATCCTTCGTTGTCTTTTCTTTCAAAATATTGAAAGCCACCAACGCTGCCAAGCTCAGCCATATCGTTCCTAGAGCTTTTCTGTCAAGAATCTCCCATTCTTCATCCTTCATGGTCATTGACTTCTTTGCTACTCTACTCAATGGTAGGAATAGATCCTTCTGATATAAATAATCTTCCATCTTCATCTTCCATAACTGGTAGTTTTGGCCATTAAATTTCTCGACCCTAAACTTTCCATCTTCCGACATTGCTCCCACTCGAACCAGGAACCCTCTTTTCTTGCGAGTTACCTTTCGCTCTGATACCAGTTGTTAGAAAAACAGGACCGTAGAGCAATAAAATAAAACAAATGCAGAAAAAAAACAAAGAAGATACACAATACAATAGAGACACAGATTTACGTGGTTCACCCAGTGTGGGCTATGTCCACCAGAGAAATTGCCAGGTCCTTCCTTTATTATTATCCAGCAAATGAAGGGATACAACCTACAACAAAACCTGATGTAACTTCTTCTTCTTTCTCTCACAGTCTCCTCTCTCAGAATACAATACTCACCACAATGCATAGCTGCAATACATTTCCCTCATAACAGAGGGTTTCCTTCTAGGGAAAAAAACCCTAACATAATTTCTACCGTTAGATCTGTGACCTTATAATGAACGGTCCATATTTACAATGAAATTACAATATACATTTACAAGGAAATTTTTCCTTCAAGGGCTTCGCCCTCAAACCCCCTAGTCGAGGGGATAGGCCCCCTAGACCCCGCAGAGGGGGTACCCCCCCCTCTGCACTCCCCGTGTGGAAGAGTGTACATACTTCTGGGGTGTAAAGTCTTCATGGGGTATAAACATGGCTGAAAGCAAGGACCTCTTGATCAAGAACATAATCAGGATCCACAACCAACAATTAGCTAAGTATTCTACTGTTTCTCCCTTCATATTAGGCCAATAAAACAACTTTCTTAGTGTTGTTATCATTTTCTGGTATCCTGGATGACTAGAATATGGTTTCTTATGAACTTCATCCAAAACTGTTAACTTTAACTTTGTCGAATCTGGTATGTATATTCTATTTTTGAATCGTAGCATACCATTTATGTCCAAACTCAGATCTATTTTGTCTGAATTTTCTGTAGTGTTATGTAATTCCGCCACTGTTTTAGTGTAATTTTCGTCGTTATTACCTGCAGCCTTTATCCTCTGCTCAAGATCGCTTTCTACTATGCTAATTTTTATTTCAAACAACCCATGAACTCTTTTGCTTAAAGCATCAACCACTTTGTTTTCCTTACCCTTGATATGTTTTACCTCAAAGTCAAATTTGCTCAAGAAGGATAGCCATCTTGCTTGCCTTGCATTCAGGTCCGGATGACTAAACAAAAATTTCACACCGTTGTTGTCAGTCAATAACAAAAACTTTTTGCCCATTATGTAGTGCTGCCACATATTTAAGGCGTGTATAACAACTGCCAACTCTAAGTCATGAGTGATATAGTTCCGTTCATGTTCCTTTATTTTTCGGGACTCATAACAAATAGCGTGTCTTTCTTGAGTTAGGACACCACCTAGTCCTTCTTTACTTATGTCTACAAAGACGATGAAGTCTTTGTATGGATCCGCTACCTTTAAAATGGGTGCGGTCGTTAATAATTCTTTTAACTTATTAAAACTGTCTTGACATTTCTGTGACCAGTAAAACTTGGTTCCCTTCTTTTGTAGTGATTTTATAGGGTATGCAATTTTGGAAAATCCCTCTATAAATCTGCGGTAATATCCGGTGATTCCCATGAACAACTGGATGTCCGTTACATCCTTAGGGATCGGCCATTCCATGATGGCTCTTATTTTCTCAGGATCGACTGCAATGCCTTCTACAAAAATTACATGTCCTAGGTATTGTATTTTCTTCTGATAAAAGTCACATTTATCAAATTTAGCATACAGTTTATGCTTCCTTAAAGTTTGCAGAACTATCCTTAAGTGCTCTTCATGTTCTTCTTATGTTTTAGAATATACTAGAATGTCATCAATAAATACCAACACAAACTTGTCCAAGTACTGACTGAAAATATTGTTCATTAAACACATAAATGTGGTTGGCGCGTTAGTGAGTCCAAATGGTATAACAACAAATTCGTAATGTCTATATCTCATTCGGAATGTTGTTTTACTTATGTGCTCATCTTTTATCCTAACCTGGTGATAACTAGATCGTAAATCCAATTTTGATAAAATCTTTGCCCCACCTACTTGATCAAACAGATCATTTATCCTAGGTAAGGGGTACTTGTTCTTAATAGTCATTTTGTTTAATTGTCTGTAATCGATGCATAATCTCAGAGTTCCGTCTTTCTTTTTCACAAAGAGGATTGGTGCTCCCCATGGTGAAACACTCGGTATGATATATTCTTTGTCCAATAATTCATGTAGTTGAATTTTTAGTTCTTTTAATTCCGACAAAATCATTCGGTAAGGTTCTTTCGAGATAGGGGATGAACTAGGTAGTAGGTCGATAGAAAAGTCTATCTCCCTCCTTGGGGGTAATTCAACTATATCATCAACAAACACATCTCTGAAATCATGCAAAATGCCAAAATCATCCAAGTTAGGTTTATCTTCTTTTTCTAACAGGTTTGTTACTTGGATGGCATAAACTTGACAACCCTTTCTCAGGAATTTCTTGAATTGCATTGCTGAAATATGTCTAACTGAGATTGGTTTTTGTATACCTTGAATTGTCCTAGCAGTGCCATTTTCGTCTTTATACTTAAATGATTTTTCATAACAATCTAATACTTCTTTATGTCTTTCTAACCAATCCATTCTGATAATTACATCATAAGATCCTAACGGTAGAATGTTCAGATTTGTCTTTATGTTTTGACCACCTAAACTGAACTCATAATTAGAAATAAAGTCGACAACTTTTCATTTCATTCATGTTTCTAGTTGTACCAACCAAGATTTTGCGTGTCTTGTTTTCTTAAGTTTATTTGAATCCACTATACTAGGAGTGATATAACTTAATGTAGCTCCAGGATCAATTAAAATAGAAATATGAGTGTTATTAATTTTACCTTCAATTTCCACCACAGAGGACTGTTGGTCAGCTTGTCGGCCATCTATGGCTGCATTGATCCGATGTAAGCTTCTACCCACATACCCTACCATAGAGGCTTCCTATAAATTGTGAACAACAGTTATGGTTGATGAAATCAAACGTGGACAGTTCCTCCTTAGATGAGGTTCTCCACATTCCCATCATTTTAATGGTTCACGGGGGCTATCCCCAAACTTCTTTGTTCCCGGATTTACTGGTTTACCACCTCCTTGAGTGTTTGGATTGTTGAAGTGAAAATATTTCCTTGGAAAACTTTTTGTTGTGTTCTGATAAGGAGCTGGCTGGTATCCCTTCTTCCGCTAGTTCATTCGATCTTGTTTCTTATCTTTCCAAGATTTGGGAAATTCTAACCGCTATTTGTATTGGTCGTAACACATTTGGGCTTTCCTAAATACTTCACTCAAGGACTTGGGGTTATCAAATTCGATTCTGTCCTTGTAGGACTGTGGTAAACAAAACCATTGGATTTTCACTTTATCCTCCCGGATATAAGGTACAAACCTTAGTAATTCTAGGAATTTATTCATCAAATCTTCCATAGCCATTTGACCGAGTCGTAGCTCATAAAATTCTTTTGTTTTCCTTTCATAGTAACTTTTAGATAGGTACTGTTTCTTAAAATATTTCTTAAAATCCGACCATTCCATTTGTTTTTCCTTTAGGCCATTGGCCAACTTTAGGTCTTGCCACCATATGCTAGCCTTCCCTTTCATATTATAGATGGCCATTCAGACCTTCATATTGTTGGAATAGTTGTAAATTTGGAAATACTTCTTGATGTCTAATAACCATGCTTCAACTTCCTCCCTTGTTCTGGATTCCCCATCAAAGGTAGACGGTTTGATTTTCTTAAACTCTCCCTCAAGGTGATCTACTTGTTTCCTTTTTCTTCCTATTTTTGTTTTATCTTCAGCTGAAGGAGTACCTTCAGATAAACTGTCCCCTTTTTCTGCTTCAGGGCTAGAATTCTTGGAGGCTCTTTTACTGACCTCTTCTTCCTGATTATCATCCTTTGGGATTTTCTTGGTCACTATACTTCGTAGAAGTACTTCATTTATTTCCTGTTGTTCCTGTTGTGCCTTTTTCAGTTTCTCATTGTCTGATTTGAAAACCTGAAGCTCAACAATGAGATTTCTCATAGTCTCCAGAACTTTTGTAGGCGAGCATCCGTCACTATTTTGTCTCTGATCTTCAGGAGGAATTCGTTCAGGGTTCTCCTCGAGTCTGATTTCTGCCTCATCCTAGGCTGCCATGATTACACAGAGTAAAGTGTTTTCTGTTTGTAACAGTAATTTTTTTTGTTAGTTTTTTCATAAACATAATTTTTTTTTATGCTAAGTGAATATTTTGGCCCTGCTCAAAGTCCAAGTGCTCTAACCTTTTCTCTGATACCATATGTAATGTACCTCAAATTTTCCATAATTTTTTTTTTCTATGGAACATTAATCTCCAATTTCATTAACCGATTTGTAGTTAAGAGGAGGAAATATGTATTCCCATTGTTAATATCTGTGAGGTGTCTTATATTATGAATATCAAACGATGACATTTCTACCCCATCCTAACTCACTTTGAACAAAAATCTTAATTGAATAAATCTGTACAATTATAACAATTCCCTTCAATCCCAAACTTGCTCTAATACTCATATATATATATATATATATATATATATATATATATATATATATATATATATATATATATATATATATATATATATATAGTATTTTAGACTTAGGACTTATAGTCCTAATCTCTCCTTAAGCATGAGCTTCTATACTTGCACGCGAGACTATCTCATTTGACCTTGGAACAAAATTCATATACCATACATAAAGTAACAGGTTCGGGATTATACACACTTAGCAGAATATTAATGGTTTAACATAAGATACTTGGCATTATTTTGTATGGTCCAAAAAATCGAACGGATTCCATATGAATTATTTGTGGTTAGTGATCTTCCAGTCACCATCTACATAAAGGTTTGGGTAACAGAATCCCACGCTAACACTCATTTAATTATGCCTTAACTAAGTGATGTCTCAACTGAATGAAGTCTCATTTGAACGACATGATAACTGAAATGGAAAACAATTAGAGTTAAAGGGTTCTAGATGGTCGTGTCATGAAGGGACTACTCTTAAATTCGCATTTCTTGATATGAGGAGAAGGGTTTCTTGTCAGATAGGATTTAAAGCTCCGAACTTGCTATTAATGGAGGTCATGTGTCTACAAGTTTCTATGGTTTTCACTTGACCCCTCCTCCAATATAGTCATGCCAACTCTACCCCATGACATGGACCAACCAACCTTTGTACTCTCAACATTTAATCTTCGTAGCAAGAGCTCCTTTAGGGTTAAGTGAGTTTTCTATTGTCTTTTGTAAAGTCCTCTAAAATGGCTCTGCATACTATTTTCTTGGCGGGGAAGACTGTCGACTTGGGGGATGTCACTCGATGGAATCATGCATCGCTATCCATCGTCCCTGGTAAGCTCATGATGCTACTGTAATCTAATAGATGAGTAGAACCTCGGGGTTTCATTACAGTGGAAGAAAACCCTCTTACTGTAAATTCTTACTATGATTTTATTCTCAAACTTTCTGAAAGGGGCTCGACATCCCACCTCCTTGTTTCCGACTTTCAAAGAATTCGCACCTCCAAACTTCTCGTATGAAATTTACCCTTAGGGTTTCATAGTTCCCTTACAATCTCTATGATTTCTCTATTGATATGCATCGAGGCCTGGTGTTGAACTTCTGTGAGGCTATGTGGGGTTTTAGTATGGAGTTGAAGGTCCGCATTGTGTATTGCATTTCTTTTAAGAATGAATTCACCCTTTTGTAACTTTCATCAGGCCCTTAGTTGGTCCTTACAAATATAGTTTTCCTTAAAGGCTATTGTATTCCTATTCGGTGCAAAAGAAAATGTGACTTCTATATTTTGAACAGTTCATTAGGAAATACCCTACAACATATAATATTTGAGTTTGTAACACTTCTTGTGTTTAGTGTGTTTCCTACTATTATTATTGTTGTCTGTGGGTGGTATACGTCATTTGAAGCCTGGTAAGTTCAACAAGAATGTTAACTCTGTATTTACCGTTGATTAAAAATACCTTATTCAACACAGACAATCGGTTATTGGTAGGTTTTGATATTAACATTAATGTATAGAATTTTATTCTGGGTGTAACGTTTACACATTGCCTTTGGCCTACTCGCACGACATGACTTATGCAATTCGTATTTCAATGTTAATATTGTCTGTTTATTTCATTTCATGAATAATTTTGTCTTTATATTCTTTTGGTACCAACTCTAATGATAGGACCCTATTGTTGCGAGGGTACCCATCAAGAAGTCCTTGGACCACCTTCCCCTCGACCTAGGACATCTACCCAATCAAAAATGCGCCAGATCTCCAACCGTAAGTTAAGTGCAACTCTGAAATAAACTCTTCCGGCCATTTATCATTCTGTTGAAGGTTTCATTTGTCTTACTTTTGTTATATATTACTAATGTAAATTCGTAAATCCTTGTAGGGACTTCGATCATGCATAGATCCATATGCAGGCTCCTGTCAAATTGCGCAAAAGGTATTCGGGTTTTCATCTTGCCATTCTTAAAGGAGTGTCCTAGGTTTTCTATGGACTGATACGATTCTAAAATCAGAATGTTAACATCGTGGGTGAAAATTCCATTCAAAGAGATAGTCCATTCTTTAGCTCTGTATCTCTAATTTTAACGGATGTGCATAAGGATCATAGCCTTATTACTGTATAAAATAATTGGATCATATAATTAGAATATGGTTGTATTCTCGTTTTAAAGTTGTAAGTCGATTTTAGGATGGAAATACGAATAGTACCTCCTTTCAGAGCAATAGATTTGTTTTATGAGTATTTATGGAATGAAAAGCAACACGTATCTATGAACTATGATTCTATATTGACTCTTTCTAGGTTTTAACTTGAATCCTATGGATAAATTTGAACAATTTCTTGTTTAGTCCTTTAGCTTTACTCCTTTTGAATTATCTCAGAATCTTGTATGTATATTCCAGAAATTCTACTAAGATTAGTTAGATTGTTTTTCTTCCATTATGTTTTTTAATACTTGTTGGATCTACACTCTGAAGACCTACAATCAAACGTATATGAAATTAAACTTCTGTGTTCCGAAATTTATATTCCTTTAAATTGAACCTCAATGAATTCGAAAATAGAATATCAACTTCTGTGCAGGTATTAGGTATACATATATATAAATATATATAGATATTTACATATATAACTCTATACAAGTATTTATTCTTACCATACATCGATATTATAGGAGTGTTATGACTCTGTATAATTCATTACAATAATACACAAATGTATAATTACTTTTCATTCTTGTATACCCTTCAACATTTTCCTTAATCAATTATCCAGTAAAAGACCCCTTCGACTTGATTTCTTGTACTTATATAAACACGGGATCTATACTATCCGAAAAATAGAATTAGACTAATGTTGTTTAAACTAGAAGTATTCTAGCATGTTTAGATAATTTTGATTCTACTCATAATTAGTATATACAGGCAATTTTATTCAAAGCATAAAATTAAACTTGCATGGGGTTTATCCTACGTTTGTTCCATCCATTCATAGTTTAACTCACAACAACAATTCAAACAGTATTATACTTTCTATACTCTCTTTCAGTCATTTAAATCAAAATGATTATGGATTAGAAAGAAATTCAACATAAAATAATTCACCCAACAATATATAGATGTATTCTTACAACCATTTAAAGAAAAAGATATATAACCAGAAAAGAGTAGATGAACATATCTAAACCAGTTCAATGAAAGACAAATAGAACAACCATGTTCCTCCCAACCTTAGAATGGAACAAACAAAGTCACTTGCTCCATTCACCCCCTAGCCTGACCTTGAATCCATGAGGGCGAACTCAGAACTCCACCTTAGCAATAGCCCTTCCGCTTTAGCACCTTCTCCTTGCCTCACACTCAAAAAACCAGTGTTCATAACAACAATAGATAATTATCCTTTTTCCAGCATACTAGGCAGCATCCTGCCTCCTCTCATATGCTATATATCCAAAGCCCTTTTCTTGCCTAGGTCTTTTTCCCTCTTGGGAATTTTTGCAGCTTTCCAATCCTTGATTTTCAAGGGATGCCAATGGCCAAATTCTTGATTTTCCACTTGTCACATTCATCCCCGAGGTAGTTCCAACATGTTCCCCTCTCATGGAGTCATGGTCAGCTAATTTTAACATGGTTGTTCCATTTGTCCATCAACAATCAATATAAATATTTTGTCTCATACAATTGTCATTCAAATAGTTAGTTGGGTCAAATCAGGTCTTTTCCCAACAGTCATAATCATCAATTACAATTAACTAAATTTGGAATTCGGAATTGCCATAAATGGAAAAAAAAATCCAATTTCGAATTTACTAAAAACGGAAATAATTTCCTAAGCAAATTCCAGATTTAAAAATAATTTATTTTTGGGTATGTTACAACTGTTGCACTTCATAGGCAAATATTTTATGAATATTCATTTTTATTTGTTTAGAAGTATTGGAAAAATGGTCAACAGAGCCCAAGATAAATCTAAGGCAGTTGAGACAAGTGTTTTTCATTCAGGGCTAATTAAAATGCTTGTGATGGAGGAATTAAGGAAGAAAAACATTGACTGGGAGGAATTCATTACTTCTTCACACTTTCAATTAAATATTTCTCCTACTCGACAGTCCAAGGTACAAATCCCTCTTCAGGTTGACAAGATTGTGCATGCAGAGATCAATAAGAAGAGGTCATAGATGAAATTGCTAAATTAAAAAGGGAGGAGTAAGTTGAAAAGAAGAAGCTAAGTGATCTCATGGATATGTATCGTGGAACTCTTATAAAGTCCAAGTTCATAGATAAAATATTTATACCTCTCCATAGGCAGCTTAGGAACTTGTACATACAGAATATAGCCTAGCATAGTCAGATCAGAGGGCTAAAGATGGAGTTGCAACCTTTCATGGAGGAGCTGGCCAAGAACAATTTGTCTCTTTTAGCCCAATTTGCCTCAAGAAGGAGTTCCAGACTTAGAAAATAAAAAAATGAAATGCCTTAAAATAATTTCAGTTTTGGACAGTGCTTGTTTTTTGCAATTTTGAGATTTTGGTGGATAATGATGCCTATGAACTAAATTTTCCACTCATATACCAGATCATGAGTTTTTACAACATCTCTAGCTATGAAGATGGTTTTTGGAGTGTTTTGGGGCTCTACTAAATATTTTAAGCAGCTACAGTAAAGTTCATAGCACCTGGCACTGCGAACAAGATTATACAGTGAGGTGATGTGAACTGGCTGATATAGTTGGCCCTACAGAATTTGCTGCAAACTCCTGTTCTGGAGGTTTCAAAAGGATCAATGGTTTCTAGATGGCTAAATAAGTATGTGACAGTTGCTTGGATTTCAGTTGAAATATGGAAGGACACCTGACAAGAAGAATATGTGCTCAAGGGACACTTCATCATGCATATTAAATATGTTAGGGTAATGGCCAACATTAGCCTAGTTTTTAGCAATTTGTTATTTTTGATTGAACAATTGTAGTTACTCCAGCTTCAAATGTGGGAATCATATGCTAGAGGATGGGATTCGAATTGTAAGGTTGTCATTCAAAACCTAGGCTATAATGTAGGCATTATAAGTCATTGAGGGGTTCGAAGGGTTGATGTGAGACTCTTTTTTTAATGTTGTAATGTAACAAAGCCATCCTTGGATTTTTATGTATCAGACTTGAGAATTTTTGTTTAATATAAGTCAACCTTGTTCCTGCCATATTACTTTTGTCTTACTATGATTCTACTCTCATTTGAATGCTTCAGTTGATATATTATATATGTATTACAATGGAGGTTTGATTGTGATGTTGTTATATTTTTTATCACAGTTGAGCTTTGATTAAAGAATTTATTTTATCAAAAAAAATTCTTCCTTGGTCTACTAGTACTGCTTGATGCTAATAGTAGACTTATTTCATCTTCCTTACTACAGTCTTGTATCTATCCACCTTAATCTTTTAAAATTGTGATCTAAGTTAGCCAAGACCTCATTTGCTGATGCATTTTATCTATAACTTTATGTGATTTACATTTTTGTGATGAGTTTGGATCCATTTGACACTTTATCTTAAAATTCACCTTACAAACCTATTGATGGGTGCTGAGCTTACACTTTAGCAGTCAAAGTGTGACTTTTAGTGCTAACACAACAAATAATATAATGCCACTTGCAGCCATGGAGGCATTGGGCATGAGTTGCACTAAGTATTATGAAACTAATGAAAGCATATATGCAATTGATTCTATAAAAGTGCCAGCGTACGAAGAAATCAAGGATATTTATGCTTGGATTACAGCAGCCCCCCGTATCATTACAATTTTCAATATTGTTGTGGTATACCTTCCTCCAGCGTACAGAGTTATGCAGAGAAGAGACTGGACATCCATGATCGGTGGATATATAATGAGCAACAAAAGTTGTATGATGCTACCAGGAAAGGAGGGAGCAATTATTAGAGTACCCCATGAACCTAGAAAACCCTTCTCTTTCAAGAAGAAGGACAATGAATTGATGGAAAATTCTATAGATGTCGAGATTGGAAACTATGATATCCTAGAAATGGAGCACAATGAAATCCTAGATCAAGTTCAAGGCACGGGGAACCAAGATTGTTCGTTTGAAGGCTACTGGAGGATGCCATTCGATGGAGCCTATTCTAAATCTAGGAACAGAGTTGGAATTGTTATTTTGAGTCCAAATAAGACTATGCATTCCCATGTTGTAAGACTGGAGTTTTCATGCACAAATAACGAGGCAGATTATGAAGCTTTGATCCAAGGAATGATCCTTGCATATGAAATGAAAATAGAACATCTCGTTTTGGCTAGAGACTCAAAGTTGGTCATCAACCAGGTTACCCAAAGGTATAAAATAAAAAAGGAAATACTTAAGCTGTATTTCAAAAGAGTTAACGAACTGATGGAATCTTTCATCTCCTTCAACATTGATTTCATTCCAAGGAACAAGAATCACAATACCAATTCACTAGCCTTATTATTAAACCCAGACGATGTCCAAAGAAAAACTTATTTCCAGGTAGAAAGAGATTTTTGACCATCCGTGCCCGATAATGTTGATTACTTGCAAGTATTTGAGAACGATGAACAGTTGGAATTCTTTTTTCTAAACGATGATGTTGAAGAAGATGATAACTCATCTTCCATCCCAAAAGACTGTATACAAGCTGAATCGTTGTTTATGAAAGACGATCATGACAATAATCTCCTTGAAGAAGTTTCAGTGTGAAAGGTACAAGAAACGAGATTGGAAATCCAATGATTTTAAGGAAAAATACCGGGGAAATCTGGATGTGTGTTGACTTCAGAGACCTTAACAAAGAAAGCATAAAAGATAATTTTGCTTTTCCTAGCATGGAGTTTCTTCTACAACAAGTTACTCGATCATCCTGCATGTCCATGTTAGATGGGTTCTCTAGATATAACCACGTCTTGGTGGTTGAGGAATATAGGGCAAAAACAACATTTATCACACCATGGGAGACATATTCTTATGCTAGAATGACCTTTGGTTTGAAGAATGTTGGATCCACATTCCAAAGGGCCATGGATCATGCGTTCAATGGGTTGATAGGAAATTTTATGGCAGACTACCAAGATGACTTGACAGTGCATTCAAAGAAAAGGGAGGATCATATCCATAATTTAAGAAAGGTTTTTGAAAGATGTAGATTATAGATCGTTTCCCTGAATCCAAAGAAATGCTTGTTTATTGTGACTCAAGGTAAGTTGTTGGGCCATATTGTATGAAAGGAAGGAATATACATAGATTTAGAAAGAGTTATAGAAATAAATGAGCTCAACCCTTGACATCCAAGAAGGGAGTCCAGTCATTCTTCGACAAAATCAATTTTGTGCGAAGATTTGTTCCTGACTACACAAGCATCGTAAAGCAGATCAATTTGTTGTTGAAAAAGGAGAAGAGGTTCGAATGGGCGATCGATACTTAGGAAGCATTCAACTATATCAAAAGAGAAATCACCACTACTCCCATCCTCATCGGTATGGATTTCCAAAGAGACTTCATTATCTATTCATTTTCTACAGAGACATTTGTTGCATCCGTTCTCACTCAGAAAAATAGCAACGAAGAAGAACTCACAATAAGTTTTATGAGAAAAACCCTACATGAATATGAGTTAAGGTATTTAGAACTGGATAAGAAAGCCTTGGATCTTGTAAAATCAGTAGCACACTTTCAGACATATATATTAAAATCCCATGTTATATCTTATGTTCCCTAATCACCAGTGAAGATGCTTCTAAATCAACAGTTGAGAGAAAGAAAATGGGATAACTGGTTGGAAAAGATACAAGAATATGATATCAAGATTAAACCTTTAAAGGCAATCAAAGGACAATATTTATGCAAGCTCATTGCGAATGGGGACTCGATCAATGGGATGATTTCAATCTCAGTTGGAAAACCACTAGTTGATTCAGAATGGTACAAAGATATTATATTCTACTTAAGGTCCAAGCAATTATGTTAAGAACTAAATACCAATATGGCATAGAAAAACCTCAGAAAAAGTACTCAACGCCTTGAAAAAGATACAATTTCAGATAATAAGCCTCTTCGAGGGGGAAACCTCCTTTTACCCCACATAAATGTTCAAGTACAAGATGATTCAAAATGAAAATGTCTCCTTGGTATATATAGGAGACTAGGAGGTATAATTACAACTAATGGCCTAAAGC
>ML780502.1:166757-185134 GCA_009831015.1 Picea engelmannii | reverse complement strand
AGTATCTCATCTCTCCTTTGTTAGGTCCGACCAACCGTGTTACAACACTTAGTCATTTTTTGACCTTATGCACTCGCGGGTTCGCGGGTTCAAAAAATCCTCAAATCCTATTTCGCTCCCATCCATCCCTGCCACCTTCGCATGTTTCCCAATATGCATTTAATATGATTTAATGATAACAACCTATCATGCAGGTTCCGTAAATATTTTCATTAATAAGTGAAGGGCTCAAGGAGATCTCCTATTAACACACATTAAACTAGGATTTGCGAAGGATTAAATTATCCTTCTCAAGCATTCATTTTAAACATTATCTCGAGAAAATGAACGTTTTTGTCAACTGATGGCAGCAACTCGACAATAATTTTGTGGAGATACATTGAACATTTTGGGGTGTGAGGACCAGAACTTTCAGTGGTCCTGAGCATATTCTTACTACTCATCCCCTTCTACCCAAAAGGAAGTAATTTGGACATCTAGAATTTCTCATGCAGGCTATGTCCCAGAGGCTTTTGATTGTAAGTAGTTGGTTTCCTAGTGTGCTGAGAGATATATTCCAATCCAGAGGATCATTCAATTGTGGGACCATTCCCCTGTCTCTCTGTCGCCTCAGGTATTTCGTAAGATGTTGAGACTTCCCAAGCCAACGCTTACCTTCAAGGGTGAAGATTACAGAGAATTATTAAATAAGCATGAAAATGGGTTGGACCTCTTACTTGAGATCCTTGAGAACCCAACGGCCATCCCCAAGTACATCACAAGATTGCAGGTTGGCTCATTTATAAATCCTTTCCCAGAAATTGCTTGACTTTTCACAAGGGTAATAGGACAGGAAACTACAACCAACATTTCCCGCATGATTCTTTACATTTTATAATTTACGGTCATGGAACATGCCATGTTCAATTAGGGAAAGTTGATTTCCATTGAAATCTCTTCCCAATTTTCACAATACAAGAAGGAGAAGAAATTCTTTGTGTCCTCTTATTTGGTTTTCATGATAACATATTACTGTCAGTTTCCGAGATTATCTGTGTGTAAGAAGGTAAACTCTGAATTCGACCTGGTAACCTTTTGGTATCAAACATTATGGAGGCACAAAACCTCCCAACATTTTTATGAAGTTTTTAATGACTTTGTCTCAGTTTTTAAAGGTTTATTGTTTGGAAAAGACACCCCTCGGATGTCTGACCAGGCGAGTAAGTTTCTTGATAGGAAGGGGACACTGGAACAAATGGAGAATTACAACATCATAAGGATTTTTGATTCCAAGGAAAATACTTCCTTCCTTCCATGCCACATATCTGAAAAAATGTTTGTTACTGAAGTAGCAAGGAAATACAACCACTGGTTTCATTTTTTCCATGAAAAGAGAAAAAAACAATTCATACTTCTACCTTGGAAAGTTGGAGACTTCATATTTAGAAATATGAAAAAGATTGATCAATTTGTAGGCCACTTCCACGTCTTGAATCTAAGATATATTGAAAGGATAAAAGGGTTCGACCCTAGCATAATTTTTGTAGAACATCTACTGGCAACTGGCTTCAACAATTATTTTATCAATACTGTTCTGAATGAAGACAAAGATAATGACTAGGGCACTCCTGCTCATGACACTGGGGACCTGGAAACAATACTCAACACAAATGAGTCGTACAAACAGAAAGGAAAAGGTCCTGGCGAGAAGAGTGCTAAATCCCCAACTGTCACTCCAAAAAGTACAACATCTTGAAGCAGTGCTCCAATGACCCACCAAATTAAGAAAGTGACCCACATTTCTTCGGGCGGAGGAGGAGATAAGAACCCTCCTTCGGGAAAAATTGAAAGCTCCCACAAAATTCCCTTGAGGAAGAAAAGAAAAATATTGTGCAAGAAGAGGAGGGACCTCGAGCTGAAAGTGACATCCATGACCTTTCCCTCGAGGATATGGAACTCGATATTGACATAGAAAAATTGTTCCCCAACACTAATCAACCAGAGGACACGACTCACCAGAATCTGCTGATGGAAATAATTGAGAGTGAGACCTTCGATGAAGAAGAGTATTTTATATTTCAGAGCTTTATTTTTTACATTGAATCCAAAATTTTAATTATTGAGAAAAGAGAGGTAAAGAATAAAAACGGGAAATCTCGTTCATAGGTTAACCTAAGAAGTATGCGGCCTTCCCAAATTTCCCAAATTCACTAAGCAACTAGAGATGCTCTAGACGATTCTATCAGAGGCCTCGAAGCAGAGAATGTCAAGTTAAAGGAAAGAGTCAAAGAATCGAAAGAAGCTTTAATTCCTCTTCCAGTACTTTATAGTCCTTTAGAAATGATCGGGCCTACCACACTTGTAGCTAAACTGAAAGGATCTTCAATCCTACTGACATCATCTAGGGGCTATGTGGAGAAGAACATTAAGAAAATAATGGAATTAATTATAGACGCTTGGGATATGTCAAAGAACATGGTCTCTTTTGGAATGAGGGCACATGCCTTCCATGAATATTTACAGGCGGATGTTGTTGGGAAAGACTACCCTACGGACTAGCAAACTAGGGTCTGATTTGCATGTAGATCATGACCTTAAAGAAATCACTTTTAACCTACCACCCCAAACCTAAAACCCTTTTTCACATACAAGCATGGAAATGACCTACTAACCTTTTTACTGATGTTTGGTGTAGATCCTCCGTTGCGCTTTGTCCGCTTGCTTGCGCTGCTCCTTCCAAAGACAATCCTGCAATCAAGACAAAACACTACGCATGCATGCTATTTTTCTACTTGGGGGTTAAAGATTAAGCAAAAATCAAATAAATCATATATAACTCATGCATTGGGACGGGAAAAGTATTTCTCTATTATTTTCAAGATGAATCAACTTACAATCAATGTTGAGACCGACCACTGTTCCTTGATCCTGATCCTGGGCTCCTCCTCTTCTTTATCCTCCAACTACTTTGCGTTAATTCTCCTTAGGCTTGAGGAAAGGCTAAAGGGTTGGGACAAATGGATTCGGCAAATGGGTAGAGTTTCTTCGCTATGTTTTTCCTCCTCCAAATAGTACCCTACCCCTTATTTTATAGGCTAGAATGAGCTAGGGTTTTGGATGAACTCTCGGCCATGCATGGCTGGGAGTTTCAGTTAACTGACCCATAGCTTTTTGTCCCGTCGGCAACTTTCCTGTTTTTGTGCTTTGTTAGGTAAACGCGGGCTGTAGTAGGCTTGCCAGCGTTCAAACTCGTGCTGTAAGAGACCTGCGAGCGTTCCAACGCATGCAGTAGTGGGTTAGGGCGCATGTCACTTGATTTAAGAGGATTTTCAAGAGTTTATTTAGCATGGCTTTGGCAAGGAAGGGATATGAGTTGGCATGATGCTAGGTAAGCATGTGTGGTGCAATTTAGGGTTATAACAAATGCCCCCTAATGTGTGAGGTCAGAAGAGCATCTGATGGCCGAAATACATTACCAATTATTCACCAATCTGTACTGATATGTTGAATGAGTGATCCCAGGAATCAGGAATCAGGAGGTGTCGTCTGCAAAAAATATCAAATTCCTCACCGAGGCGGGCATACCCATGCTCGGGATAAAATAGAACCATGGATACCAATCAAATACACTGTAGATCCATGTCAAACAACTATGAAGAGTAGCCGCGAATAATACATAGCGGAGCTACATCTCGAAATCAGAAAGATATACATATAAAGTATCCATCTCCCAGAAGCTGATTCGGCCTAATGGTTGTACTTCATAGCTCAAGAAACAACTTCAAAATCTTCTAAAACTCGGGTAGGAGTGTAGTATGAGTGTACAACTGCACTACCCAGAGGTCTTCGACGGCTCGTCGGTTATGGACTTGATAATCTTGATGATCGGATTGAAGGCTTCAGTGATTTCGAACAAAGACTTGATTGGACGTTCAGGATGGCCGGGTATGTGGAAAAGAGACATATTGCAGAGGGGCTGACTCAGGCTCAGTGACCAACTTCCCTTGGATAATAGCACGACAAGTGATAAGACTCAGACAACATATTTGTTAATCATAATTCTACGAAGCAGGAGGCAACGCAAACTCTCCATATGTTTGGAAGAGTAACCAAACGGTGGAGGACACAAATCTATATAGCGATCAAGGCTTCCTAAGGTCGTACTACATCCCATAGTCTGATGAATCAAATGGACAGATGTGCTTTATCCAAGGGCGACTCATTATGCTGCCAATAAAGAAAATACTTTCCCATCCTCTTTTTGGGGTATATTTGATTATTTTTTTTGTTCTTTTTGATGATTTTGAAAAAGAATAAAGGAATATTATGTTACAATGGAGGAACGAGTACAGTAAACATACAAGCTCAAGGCACAAGGACATGACTGATGTTCTAGGGAAATGATACTCGGGAAAAATCCTCCAGTGGCCAAAGGTGTCAAGACACAAAGACAAATTGTTACTAAGTTGATGGGTAAAGGATGCAAATGTGGTTGATAGAACACACAATGGTAACGTCCTTCGATGTAAGTTTAACAAACCCAGAGAAGGTAAGCTCGGTGTTTTTCATATTTAGAGAGTCTGAAAAAGCATAAAAGGAAACTCCGTTGGGGTCCCTTTTTCGACAATAGTCTAATCGGTTCGAAAAAGGGATAAACTAGCACCGACTAGACGTCAATTCAAAACTATTTTAACGAGTGTGAAAAGGACAAGATCACTCGGCTACTTTTTCACTTTTAAGGAGTCTGAAAAAAGCTTAACTATGGAATCCGTCAGGAATGTTCTTCTGGACCAGTTTAACGAGTGTGAAAGAATAAGGTCACTCGGCGATCTTTTCAATTTTAGGGAGTCTGAAAAGAGCTTAACTATGGACTCCAGGGGGGTTTCTTTTTCGTAAATTTAGTCCCTTAGGCCCGAAAAATGAATAAAATTATACCTGAGGATACTCTTCTAAAGAATGAGAATTCAATAGAGTATTCCTTTGTTCGTACAGTTGACCATCCGGACCAAAAAAGGGGTAAACTACCGTTGGACAGACGTGACTTCAAATTTCAGTTTAACGAGCGTGAAGGCCACAAGATCGTTCGGCAATCTTTTCATGTTTAGAGGGTCTGACAAGGGCTTAAAAGGAGACCCGTTATGTTTTGGGAGTTCGGAGGGTAAGACAAAGAGTGAAAAAGACCTATGCGAATGAGGCTCAAACTCATATTCATGAAAGACTATACGGACTCCCGAGCCTACAATGTTGTTAGAAATGGCATGGACACCATAATGCAATCAGGACCTACCTAGGGCATCCATGTTTTGCTAAGCTCTACCACCAAGTTGCGACACTTCTATAGCAGATATGATGGTTCCGTGTCACAACCGGATGGGATCGATCCTATGTCATAAGAACAAAAGGCAACAAGAGACAACAGTTGGGATGAAATCCTACCCTATATGCTCATGTTGATTTTTGAAAAAAAGAATAAATTATGGACCGTCAATATATTTTATTTTTTATTTTTCGAAACTCAATAAGAATTGTCCCAATACCTGATCAAATCCCTCCCAAATAACTCCTGGATCACTCTAAATGGTTTTTGGTATAAAGAAACTGATAAAAGGGCCCAAAAAAGTGACAAAAAGAGGCCAAAAAGTCTATAAATAGAAGTTGGTAGCTCACTATGACCATTGCTGATTTGGAAATTGACTTTGGAGCCAAAAGACCCCCTTTGCCAAAGATCGTGATTTCGGGAGCTACGGTGGATGGAACGGACTTCTTCTTGGACCAAGTAAGTACAAACTCCCTTATCTTGCAATTCAATACTTCATTTATTGCATTTAATTGATTTTGGGGGTGGGCATCGACCTCAAAGAGGTCAGCCCTAGGCAAACGCGGGTTGTCTAGGGACAGCTCGCGGGTACCCGCGACTGTCGCCTCTACAGGCCGTGGGTACCCCCCGTGTGATAAAAAAATGATTTAAACAAGTACTGATCCCCCCTTTTTGCTTTATTGTGTTGGCATGATATATTTTCAGTGGCGGGAAAGGGAGGACGAGGCTGCCAATGAGTTAGTGGCTGCAGATCCGAACGTTATGGCCGTGCTGACGCAGTGCGGTTTAGTGAAATTATTTTTCTGTCCGTTTATGTGCGTGCAACCAAGGCTATTGAATGCCTTGGTTGATTACTAGCACCCTGACGCAGAGGCATTCATGCTAGAAGGGAAATCCTTGGTGCCCACCATCGAGGACATTTACTTTTTGACTAGCCTCTCGAGGAGAGGGGAACCAGTCAACTTTCAGACTTTTCCTGCGGGGCCGAGCAAAGTCTCGGAGCTAATAGAGGAGTATTGTGAGGCTGGGACTGATCAGAGAAATTCCTCGGTATCCGTTGGTAGGATTACCAGCCTCGCCCTTCAGACTATTTTATCGCTCATTGGGAAGATTACCGGCTCTGCAGCCGTGCATCAGGCTTCGCGTGCACAGATGAACTGTGCAATTCAGTGCATGAATGCACAAATTTTTGATTGGAGTACCACACTACTAGAGAACATGAAGAGTGATTTGACAGCGTGCAGACAGCAGACACACAGGAACTTCGGGTTTGGGACTATCCTGTGTTCATTTTTCTTTGAGAGAGTTCCATGTTTTAGTCATCGACTGACAATATGAGGACATCTAGTCACTTTCCCCGCAGTATGTAGATGGGCAGCGTTACTGCCGTGACAGGGTGGTGGAAGGACCACCGAGGCCTTCAACGATGACTTTTTTGCTTGGCTGTCACGGCAGATCCCGGATATTGAGGACTACCCATACGCGGGAATCAACTTCTCCAGAGATTCAACAATACCAGTGCCTCCTGGTGAGGAGCGAGGGGAGATGGGTAAGTCTCCACCTATATAGTTTTTTTTTTTTTTTTGCATATGTAATTTTTATGTCTTTTTATATATATATATATATATCATGTTTTTGTATACCAGAGTTTTTGATGGGTGAATGTTTACTGCATGCAGATGTGGGACCCGTGTGACTTGCCGACTATGCACAGAACATGCGTCGTCCACGGCCAGAAGCCGCAGTTGCTGCCGCTGGAGGAGAAGCAGTAGTCGGGAACCTCCCAGCAGGAGAGGCTGAGAGAGTCCTGAGGTGGATTGAGTGGAACTTTACTGCGCTCACTCGCACAATTCCCATGGCAGAGATAGAGGACCTGTCGCCCTCCATGCAGACTCATGTTGTGGGGGCACCTCGAACATGGGTCCGATTGTTTAGGCATTTAGCCCAGGCTGTACATGATTATAACAGGGCCCACAGGCCCTGAGCAGACTTTTAAACTTTTTATGTGCCACGAGCACCTTATTGTATATATATTTTTTGAGGGCATAAGCCCATTGACTCGTTATTGTTCCCACTTTTTGAGGCGCTTGCGCCCATCTATGTACTCTGCGGATTTTATGATGTTTATATATGATTTTTATTTCTTTTTTGTGTCTTATGGATTATGTGTACAAAAATGTATTTACATGTTTATGTTCATGATATTTTTATATGTGAGCAAGATGCCAATCTAAAATGTGATTAGCTAGAGTATCTGTGATTTGATTTAAACTCCTAGGAACATGAAAATATTTGATATAATCAAAGTTGTGTTCCAAGAGACGTACCCTAAGGAATCGTCGGTGTAAAGTTGGGTCATGTACCCGGTATATTCTGTTTAGCTACGACACAACCAGTTGAACATCTAGATAGACCCGGAGACGAGAGATACCCAATGACAAAGCGTCACGAAGCAACTCAATAACTGCACTATACTCAACAACATTATTCGTGGTGTCACCTAAGCATATACCTCCGGAAGATAACAACTAACCCTGTGGTGTAAAGATTACCCAGGCCGCGGAAGCAAGCCTCCGTGTGTGTCGACTAGCACTATCCGCATACCCTATGAACACCTCAGACTCACTTGACATCTGCCATATTGATGAAAGATAACATCAATGACATGTCCATAACACTTTTTAAAAGAAACGTAAAAAAGTAATAGTACCAAGACTATACATATGTTACAAAAAGTTACCCACAGTGACCTTTCTATGAGTAATACTTCTTGAGGTAGAGCCCATTTCTAGGCTCCGCCAAAGCATTCCCTTCAAAATCGACCAAATGATAAGTGCCCTTCTTTAACACCTCTTTGATAATGAAGGGTCCGAACCACATGGGTTTAAACTTTCCTGCCCCCAGGGGGTCCTTATCTTGGTCATAGACTAGGACAAGGTCGCCCTCAGAAAAAACCCAAGGACGAACGGACCTATCATATTGACACTTGACCTTATGTTTATGAGCCTCGTTGGCTAGGGACGCATCGCGATGCTACTCATCAAGCTTCTCAAGGTGTACTAACCGCTCTTCAAGTGGAGAAGTGTCTGGCAATAACTGTACTGCCAATTTCAGAGATGGGATTTGAAATTCGATGGGCAAGACTGCCTCCATCCCGTAAACGAGTTGGAAAGGTAAGAAACCGGTTGCAGTCTTAACTGATGTTCGGTAAGCCCATAATGCCGAATATAACATCAAATGCCAGTTTGACTTGGCCATGTTGATAGTTCGCTGTAGAATCGTCTTAAGCGTTTTGTTCACAGCTTCTACCTGCCCATTGGCTTGGGGATAGTAAGGTGAGGAATGTTCTTTCTATAACCCAAGCTTTGACGTTAACTCAGACATCATTTGGTTTTGAAAGTGACTGCCATGATCAGTGACAATCTCTCTTGGGACACTGAACCGTGCTATAATCTGGTTGAATAAGAAGAGAGCTGCAGTCTCTCCATCATCTTTAAACGTTGGCATAGATTCGACCCACTTAGTGAAGTAGTCGACAACTACGATGATATAGCGGTGCCCCTTTGCTGACGGGGGGTTGCATGTAGTGTAATCAATCCCCCACTTCGTGAAGAGACCAACTGTGATGACGGGAAACATAGGAGCGAGATGTGCCCTCATCTTCCGAGAGAAGATTTGGCATGGATGGCACTTCTTGACTGACTCGATACAATCTTTGATAAGTGTGGGCCAGAAGTAACCTTCTCGTAAAATATTTTGGGTTGTTTCCAACCCAGATAAGTGACCGCCACAAGCTCCTGTATGACAGTCGTTGAGCACTATGAAGGCCTCCTCATGAGTTAGACATCGACGCAAGATACAGTATACACCTCTCCGATACAACGTATCATTGAGTATGAGATAGTTCTTAGCCTGATGGCGTATCCGTCGACGCGCATCACAAGAAGCAGAGGTGGGGCACTTCAAATTCTGGAGATAGATCAGTATATATCTGTACCAGGGGTCTGAAGATTCAATCAAAAACATATCCCCTCGGATAGGCGATTCCTCAGGCACAACGTCACCTGACTCAACCGGAAGCACCGAGATAAGTTCTACGAAGACCAATGACATTTTGGACTTGGCTGAAACGAAGTCTAAGTCAAATTCTTGGAGAATTACCATCCATCTACTGATTTTTCCGCCGATAACTCGTCGTGTCAACATGTACTGGAATGGATTCACAACGACAACGACGGTGGTCTTGCGAAACATAACATAGTGGCAGAACCGTTGAATAGCATGAACTGCTGCCAACGCAAGTTTTTCAAGATGGGTATAATTAAGTTCCAGTCCTACGAGGCCTCGACTCAGGTAATAGATCAGGTATTCGGAAAACGAATCATCCTCCTGAACTAAAACCATGCCTATGGTTGACTCTGCGGCGGCCAAATATAATAAGAAGTCTTTGTTATAATTAGGTGGTCGTAGAAGAGGCGTGGTAGTGAGGGCATGTTTTAATGCGTCGAAAGAGCGTTGAGAGGCTTCGTCCCAGAAAAAGGGAACATCTTTCTTCAGTAAACGCATAAAGCCCTTGGTGATTTCGGCATAGTTGGCAATGAAGCGTCGTAAGAAGTTCGCCTTGACTTGAAGACTTTGAAGTTGTAAGATTGTGCGTGGGGGGGGCAACTAGATTATTGCCTCCCCCTTAAGAGGATCCACCATGATCCCCATTGTTGACACAATGAAACCTAACAAACGTCCTGACATGACACAAAAGCTGCACTTGTTGGGATTCAAGCGAATCCTGAAGTAGCGATAGCGTTCGAAGATTAGTCTGAGGTGCGTAGGATGATCCTTTCGCTTGTGAGAGCGTGATGCTAAGTCATCTAGATAGGCCTCGACTATATGTTTGAGGTCGTGAAACGTAAAAGACATGGCCCGCTGGAAAGTGGCTCCAACATTCTTGAGACCAAAAGGCATCTTACGATAGGCGAATGTACCCCACAGATAAATGAATGTCGTTTTGTGTTGGTCCTCAGGTTTGATTTGGATTTGATTATATCCTGAAAAACCATCCATGAACGAAAAGGCTTCACAACCGATGCATTCATCAATGATCTGATCGATGAATGGGGTTGGATAATTATCTTTTGGACATGCCTTATTCAAATCACGGAAATTGGTACATACACGAATCGTGCCTTGTTTTTTATCGACCGGCACAGGGTTTGACACCCACTGAGTCAAATGAATCAGGTAAATGAACCCTGCCTTGAGCAATTTCTCAACCTCACTCTTGATGGTTGCTGCTTTCCTAGGATTGACTGGACGAATTTTTTGTCGAACAGGATTAGCATCAGGATACGTTGTGATTTCATATTCAACTATTTTCGGATTGATGCCTGGCATTTCCTCATAAGACCAGGCAAAAACGTTGCAGAATTATTTGAAAAGATCCGTGTAAATATGAATCTCTTCAAGGGAGAAATCCGCTCCGACGAAGACATTCTCCATGACACCAGGGTTTCGGGAGATGTTGATAGGTATAGTGGCAGTGATAGTCGCCATATTTCCCTCAGCATAAATTTTCTGTATAGCTAAGAGGTTAATGGGACATGGCTGATCTCCCGTCATGGTGATAGTGAATTCTCCTGCCTCGATTCGGCTTAACTCTGGGAGGAAATATGATCTGTGATGAAGATCTTCCCAAGGTTTGTCCGGACTAGTCACTGCTTCGATTATTGCTTTGTTCGAAGGCAAGACTAAATCTAACGAATCGATGTGGGCAAGGGAATCCTGAGCCCAGATAGGCTCTAGAGGGGGATCCAACTCTTGTGCGGGAGTCAGATCAGGAGTGGCCGAAGCTTGATGGACTAAAGAGTACGCTACTTCAGTGGCCGACAAGGGCATGGACATGCCAGAGTGCCTTGTCTCATCCATCGTAGCTGATGGGGAAGGAAGAATCCATGGATCCTGAAAGTAAGTCGTGCGAAACGATGAAACATGAAAAATCTCAGCCTTGTGGTGATTCGATATAAACTTGACATTGTTATGAGGAGGTGGATAATCGAAAGTACCCATCAAAGATGGGCACAAACCAACTCCTACGTTAACGACACCAGCTTGAGGATTATCAATCATGGGAACCGTGGATGCCCCCAAAGATGGGTCAGGTCTAGAGAAGGACAATTGATCGATGGTCACTATCCGGCCTTTGTGTGGAAATAATAAGACTCGGAACACTGTAGCGACCACAGCTTACATAGCATAAGTCCAACTACGACCTAACAAGAGATTGTAGTCGAGGGGGGCATCGACTACCTCTACTTCGATGCACATGGTCTTCCCTCCTAACTGCACAGGGAAAGAAGGAATGATGCCATGTGGTCGGAAAGAATGACCGTCGAACGTAGTGAGGAGAGTAGGTGATGGAGACAACTCGGGCTGACCGATGACTTTCCAGCATGATAATGACATAACGCAGGTTGAAGCACCCTCGTCGACCACCGTGCAGAAGATATTCCGTGTAAAATTTTTCGTGGGATGAGCCACTACTATCTGAAACGCGACGTGGTAAGGTAGATGAGGTTTCAAGTTAGTCGTATCCAACATGATGGTACCTGGGTTACAAGTCTCAGTAGAGCCTAAAGCAGTCAACAAGGATTTCCTCTGAGCAGGGCAACTTTGGAGGACCTCCAAAGCGGACATAGCACAAGGGGTTTGGGATAAATCTTCCACCATAGAGTAATTTTGGGCGGCCCTTGCGTTTGGATTGTGAGAAGCTTTCTTAAACGCACCTTTTGTAATGCGTGTCATCATTTCTCCCAACGTCTTCTCAATCTGTAGAGGAAGAGATGGGAGTTCGGCTTCTTTGCCCTTCTCAGAGGTGCTTGGTTTACTATAGTCATGCGCTCTAGTCGTTATTAAAGCATTACCCCTAACCATATATACGTTCGCGGAGGAGGAATTATTTGGGGGAGGGCAGGTTTCTTAGCTGCCCCCTTCGGCACTTGTAGAGGCTTGAGTTAAATTTTTCCCATGATGAAAGGGATTAGTCAACACGGCTTGCTATTGCTGTGTGACAAACTTTTGGGCCTCTGTAAGTTGAGGACACAGATGGGTCGGGTGGTCTTCCGCACACAAGTTGCACGGATACCTCGCCTTCCGTTTTTCCGTAGTGCCCTCGCCAACATTATCAATGGGTTTTTTATCCCCCTTACCCTTCTTGTGTTGTTTTTTCTTCCCTTCAGGCTGTTGGGGGGCCTTTGGGTTAGTCTTCTGTACGGAGTGTACTTCCGACGTTTGGGTAGGAGGAGCAACCAAAGAAGTAGTCTGGCTAGACGCTGAGTGTTATATAGATAACAGCTGCAATTGTTTTGTCAATTGCTCAGCGGGCTTGGTTTGTGTCGAACCAACGATACCATCGGCATGTTGTCCAGCTCTCTTTCTAGTTTTATCCAGTATCGATCGTGGTGCATCCGACAGGATGTTGTACAATAAACCAAACTGAGAATAGATAAGCTCAAACTGTTGAGCTCTCATGATGGCATCTTCTTCGAAGAACACCCCAGAAGTTGCGACGTCTTTGGATAATTGTGGGACTAAAGACTTAAGAAACCACTCAAGTAGGAATGCTGGTGGAACTGGTACTTTGATTAGACTCTTTCGGCACCGCCACTCTCGGATATGATCAAAGATATGGTCCATTGTCGTCTGTTCGAAATTGGCAAGCAGCTCTATGTCTGCGTCGTATCTCACAGGTAACTAGAAATGGTTAAGGAAGGCCATAGCCAATTTGCCAAAAGAAGAATATCGTGAGCGATCAAGCTCAATGTACCACTTCGCGGCACTCTCGATAAGAGTGCGTTGAAACAATCTCAATTGGATGGAGTCATCTTTCAATGAGTTAGATGAACACGAAAGATGGAAAGTAGTCATGTGATCACCTGGATCTTCGTTAGGCTTGGCCTCGAACTTTGGAATGTCCGAAGGTAACTTCGTTGGCATAGGAGGCCAACATGGATCGTGACAAATAGGATCATTTAACAACCGTGTCAAATTGAGAAAGTGTAACTTCGCTAGGAATGGTAGTTTGGGTTGCTGCTGATAGCCTGGGAAAAAGGGTCCTAGAGTTTGACTGGCACCAGGTTGCTAGGAAAAGTTTGGCTGCTGGCCCGGATTCTGGTAGAAACCATGGCCCGGACCAGCGTAAGGATTTTTCATCTGTGGAGACATCATTGGTTGATTCTCCATAAAGGACATAGGATGTTGGGCATTCATCGTGTGTGACGGAATTTGGAAAGGATTACCCCATGCCGGTCCGGATGGGAGAGGCATAGAAGTCTGTCCAGGGTTCCATTGACTGTGGAAAGAATTACCCCAGAACGACATTCCAGAGGAAGGAACGAATCCTTGTCCTGAGTTCCAAGGTCCTGCTATATGTGCCCCCGGCGCAGGAATAGTACCCTGCGCCGGAGTAGACTGTCCAAATATGGGGGTGCTCCCAGATGGGAAAGAAGTGGATGCGAAAGTGTTGTTACCAACTGTCTCGTTCTAAACAAATGGTGACGAACCTACCGACAGAGTTTGCGCAGGTGTTCCTTGACTCCTGGCTCCAAATGAACTCGTGTGTGCAGGCTGCCCGGTGGATTGCTGATGCAGACCACCAAGTGAAGGGAACGAAGGAGAGATATGACCTCCAGCGTAAGGAAAAGAATTAAAAGGGATAGGAATGCCCCCAAGTTGACCTTGCAGAGGAGCGTTAGAGCTCCCTGCCCCCAGACCCAAAGTCTGTAAAGTGGAGTGAGTGAGTACAGGACTTGTACCTAAACTAGGCATACCGTATGAGAACGAAGGGTCTGTCACACTAGGTGTGATGGGAGGTGTGGTCACCGAGATAGATGGGGTCGGTCCACTGTGCGACGTAGTTGCAGCCGAGACTGTGGTGGCACGGACCGACGACGGAAAGTTAGGAGATGCTTCTCCTATGGTAGCAACGGTGGTGGGAATGGAAGAATTCCCAGAGGAAGTAACAACGTTTGTTTCCATAGTTGTATGAGGCACTGATAGGCATTCGTAAAATTGAATTGGCACAATAACTTGCGGCCAAGTATCAGTGGTTGGGGTTTCAACTGAACCAAGATTGGCGGTTGATTCCTCCGGGAGTTGTTCAGGCATAATGGTTTGTAACCCGGTTGCTTCAAAAGACCCTTGTTGGTCTAGCTTCCGCCTCAATGGTGGCGGGGGTGGCTCTAGTATAACCGACGGCAGGCCCAAAAGCCTTCTTGACCGGCGGAGCTCGGGATCCTCCACTGTGTGAGAAGATCCAGGACACGCTAAGTTATTCTACATGTGCAAACAGTAACACACACTAAAAAGAAGCCCCTATGAGATAAGACAAGAAAACACTAACTATTTTGAAGAACAGTTACAACAACCAACACTAGAGCAACTTACCGGTGCAAGTGCAACTCGAATACGGAAGCACCCTCCAGGTATACTCTGCAAAGCGTGCCCCGATGTTTGTCCTAGGTACCACGGTATACCCCCGCAGTCACCTGTGTATGTCCCTAAAAAGATTGGCAACTAGTTTGCTAGCACGCGAACAGTCACCAGGCGGGTACAGTCGATAGTCGGGTAGACCACAATGAGCAGGGTATCAAGCCCGAAACCTGTCCAGGGTATCGAGAGCAAATGGTTTGGAAGACAACTGAGGACCTCGAATGGATTCGAGATCCATGAAGCTCCGTGGCAAATGCAAATGACGGAATCCCAAGACAAATCCTTGATATGTGTTCTCCACTACGCTCGGTCCGGCTTTGGAGGGGTTATCTCTGCTACCTTTCCTTACGCGACCTTGTGTTTATCCCCTGTGTTAGAGGGGGGTACCAGATAACTTCCACGTAACTGGACTTCTACACTCCCTATCACAGACTCCAATGTTTGTTTTTGAGCGGCCTTGGAGAATTTACTCTCCAACCTATTCCAAGGCCCTAGTCCTGAGCTAGTGTATGAACCCTACAAACAAAAGAGTCTAATAGATTTTAAATTAGCGTTCCTTTTATGGGCTTTTTTACGTCACAAGGTATGAAGGTGAAACTGATGGTGTGTAAAGACTCAAAGAAAAATGAATAAGAAATGCTTGGAAACAAAAACTTTTACTAACAATGCAAAAACCAGCAACTTTTCACCAAGAAAGATTTCTTTTTCTTTTCGAATTTTCTAAGATTTCATGCAGCAAACATAAAGGAATTTCGCTCAATCTGCGAGCTACTTATGCTCTAAATGCACTGTAAAAACTTATAAAAAAAGACTTCTTCCTAGCTATTGATGCAGCAACACAATCTTCAAACAAAGAAGCAAATGAAAAAGAGATAAAAAAAAAATTTATTTAAGTGCTAAATGAAGCAACAAAGGAAAAATGTCGACAAGCACAAAACCAAGAAAACAAAATAAAATTCTGGCTTAAAGCGCAGATCGCAAAGAACCAGAGCAAAGACGCACAACGACAATCAAGAAAGCACCGACTCTTACGCTTGTCTAAAAACCATAAAACAAAATCTTTTCTTTTTTATTTTTTCTATCAACAATCAACTAAGAAAGAACAGGCTAAGGGTATGAGGCCCTAACCTACTGACTGTTCCACCCTAGACTCAAACTCCTGAGAGAAACACTTCTCACCACAGGAGGGGATGACTTCCCCACCCTGATTGAAAAGTACCCAATCAAGCCCGTTACTGTTATTGAAACAGCACACGTGCAAACGCATGCTGAGCTATAACAGGGCACGGGTACCCGCGGGCTGAACTTGCACAGGCCGCGTGTATGTATGAATGCTAAGACAAAACTAACCACAGGCAGCCCAGACCTGGAAAAGGCCTCTGGTATTGACAACCAGGGTCTCTTAAAGGCTTGGATGCTTCTTCTTTAACAGAAAAGAAAAATAATTACAAAGAGTAACAAAATGCAATAAAGCAAACTGAGACAAGACTATAAACCAACAAGACTCAGACAGGATCCAGGAAGCCCCCTGAGAATGTATAATTCTGACAGGGAAGAGGAGCACTAACTCTCAAGCTCTCTGACTCCTACATGCTACTGAAACCTCTACAGCAAGCGTTCACACGCGGGCTATAGAAGGTTAGGGCGCAGGTTACACGCATGCAGGCCGCGTGTACCTCTGTGTGTCCCGATAATGGTCGTCAAGCAACACTCAAGGAAAAAATTGGTATAAAGAACTAGGTTCCCTGCTATCTCTGACCTAACAGAAAACAGAAAAACAAAGAAACAAAAAATCTAATCCTTTAAACTACCCAAAAACCACAACTAAATCCGGAAACCCTAAGAGTATCTTCCCCAGTGGAGTTGCCAATTCTGTTGTTGGAAAATAATACCCTACGGACTAGCAAACTAGGATCTGATTTGCATGCAGATCATGACCTTAAAGAAATCACTTTTAACCTACCACCCCAAACCTAAAACCCTTTTTCACATACAAGCATGGAAATGACCTACTAACCTTTTTACTGATGTTTGGTGTAGATCCTCCGTTGCGCTTTGTCCGCTTGCTTGCGCTGCTCCTTCCAAAGACAATCCCGCAATCAAGACAAAACACTACGCATGCATGCTATTTTTATACTTGGGGGTTAAAGATTAAGCAAAAATCAAATAAATCATATATAACTCATGCATTGGGACGGGAAAAGTATTTCTTTATTATTTTCAAGATGAATCAACTTACAATCAATGTTGAGACCGGCCACCGTTCCTTGATCCTGATCCTGGGCTCCTCCTCTTCTTTGTCCTCCAACTTCTTTGCGTTAATTCTCCTTAGGCTTGAGGAAAGGCTAAAGGGTTGGGACAAATGGATTCGGCAAATGGGCAGAGTTTCTTCGCTATGTTTTTCCTCCTCCAAATAGTACCCCTACCCGTTCTTTTATAGGCTAGAAGGAGCTAGGGTTTTGGACGAACTCTCGGCCATGCATGGTTGAGAGTTTCAGTTAACTAACCCATAGCTTTTGTCCCGTCGGCAGCTTTCCTGTTTTTGTTCTTTGTTAGGTAAACATGGGTTGTAGTAGGCTTTCCAGCGTTCAAACTCGTGTTGTAAGAGGCCTGCCAGCATTCCAACGCGTGTAGTAGTGGGTTAGGGTGCGTGTCACTTAATTTAAGAGGATTTTCAAGAGTTTATTCAGCATGGCTTTGGCAAGTGTTATCACCCCATAAATTATGGGGATCAATTGATGACTTGGATATTGTCTGTATCTAGTGATTTTGTTGACAAATGATATTCCATTCTTCAAATAATTTGTAAAAAGAAAAGAAAAGAGGGCATAAAAGAATTGAAAGAAAAGCCCCATGCAATAACAATAACTTGGCCATACCTTTCAAGCATGGTCAAGTTCTTTTTAAATTTGATGTTCATAAATTAGTGAATAAATTTGACCAGACTGTCAAATCCTGGTCAGATAACCCCTAGGTTAGATTAGTGAATAAATCTGACCAGACTGTCTAATCCTGGTCAAATAGCCCTTAGGTAGAGTAATTTCTTAACCCAACAGTTTAATCTGGGTTAATTGTCCTAGGGAGATAGGATTAGCATGTAGGTTAGTTTTTTTTTATTTGTTTCATCCCCCATGAAAACAAATTAATAAAGATGTTACCCCATGTCCCAAATGCCTAAAGATAGTTTGTTCGAAACCCCATGGTGGTATCCCTTTGAAATTCGAAGAAAAACCCATAAAATGCTTTATCCTAAGTTTTCCCCGAGCTCATATTTCTCCGCTCATGATTTATGTTACATTCACTTTCAAAGGGTCCAGATCACGGCGCTCCGATCAACGACTCACAGAGCATTCCGGACCCCCCCTAGTGTTCTGATTTTAATCAAGGGGGGGGGGGGGTCCGGAATCGATGATAATATTTACGCAGATCTGGACGGTCCAGAAAAGAGCACGTGAATCCACGGCCCACATTGGATTCCGGACCCCCCTGCCCGTTCTGCTTTTAACGGAGGGGGGGGGGTCCGGAATTGGTAATAACTTGAGCGCACATCTAGATGGCCCAAAACAGAGCGCTTAAATCTACGGTTCACATTGAATTC
>ML780502.1:147649-166667 GCA_009831015.1 Picea engelmannii | reverse complement strand
GGGGGGGGGGGGTCCAGAATGAATATTCCTTTCGGAGGGCCCCTTGTTACATGTGGAATTGTCCTATTGGTCCAGAAGTCCCATCCCCCACATGCTGCCTGACATCCCGTCGCCCCTGGACGTCATCCTCCACTGACTCCACTTGATCCACTTGCTCCCGGGGTCGTGTCACTTCCCATAACTTCTGTCAGTCCATGTTGTCAGTACCATAACCCCCTTCACTCATGAATAGCCTCCTTTGGCGACTTTTACCCCCAATCACCAACCTCCACGTCAGTCGTCCGTATACTTTGGTCACCGTCACCTGCCATATCACCCCAAGTGGCCCGTCATCCATTAATAACTGGATAATATGCCCGTTGTCATGCTGACCGTTTTCCCGCGTCCAACCGACCCCAGTTTTGAATAAAACTACCGTTATTCCCTTTTCATTTGTTATTCATCCCTCACGCCAGAATCATCCATCGCGTGAGAAAACTTACCTATTATTCCTCCATTTCTCTCTCGTCGCCTTCCTCCACAACAAGTAGACCCCACTAACATATTGTTTATTGCAGGTACAGTTGCTGAAATGGTGTCAAAGACAAGACAAGCGGAAGAAGAAGAGAATCATTTTCTTCCTCCTCCGGTGGACCTGGATAAAATTCCCTTGGTCGATAAAGATCGTTTGATAGCAGATACTATTTTCAATTTCGACTTTTCTGATCTGCAGTTATGGTTCCGGGAGGTGTTCCTAGACCAGAGCGACGAAATTGGACTCTGGGAGTCCAATTTTCCCCTGTATCTCTTTCCCCAGATTCATCATTTCCCAGAATTCGCCCTCAAATGCCAAGCCCATTACATCCCCAACCAGAAAGCCATCGTTTCTTTATCTGGAGACGTCCTCTTCTTCATCACCCCTGAAGATATTGACCAGATGATGCAAATTACCCATGCTGAATTTGCGTCCCCATTCAATTTAGAAATCCTCACTGAGCTATATCAGAAAATGACATTCCCTCAGAGAGCTCAGATCTTCGAGTTTTTTCTCCCCACTTCCGCTCCACTCCCTTCCACCAATCCCCCTTACCCTTCTTCTATGTTCTCTACCAAAGTAAATCAAATCATTTCTTCCCTTTGTGCCCTGCTTGGGTACTATACTGATCAATGGGTAGATGAGCCCATCCTGGGTTTTCTGTCCATTTTCTCAAACGATGAACAACCCACCACGCAGTTTGACTACAGCACCTTCTTGGCCAATAATATCCATGACCAATTTGTGAATTTCACCATAGAAGGCATGTTTAGATATTCCTCCATTCTGGCTTACATGTTCGTCTACTTTCAAGCCGACAAGTTCAGTTTCTCCATGCAGAAGATGGACGCTGACGGGAGACCCCAGCCAGTCACAGCGTGGACTTCTCTTCTGAAACATAACTCTGTCGAATACAACTTCAAAGCGTTCATTGATCAATTTTACCACCTGGTGGTTGGCATGTTGAGTGGCAGGCCTGAGCCATGGATAAACGATGAAGTCCAGAGAGTTCTTCATCTCTCGGACAACGCAAAGACAGGAGACTGGTACTTATATCAGAACCACACTGAAATCAGAGCCTTCGGGTACGAATTGGCACCCTACAAGCTACCAAGATATGTACCGGTAAGAATTTTTGCATTAGAATATATTAGGCATATAATGAATTCAGATGACATTCACTTTGTTTCCCTGAAGAAGAAGCAACAATTGCGAATCAAGGGGCAGATTGGTTCTTTCATATGCAACAGTCGAGGTGTAGGGGAAGAAGCAGACAGAATGTTAAAGGAGATGAAATTCTTTACAAGTTTCACCTGACACTATGATCCCTGTGGGATCATTTCAGAAATGAGAGTGAACAATAAGAGTGTCCCGTGTGCTCATGAGCCCAAGCCAGAGATCGAGAAATTTGCAAATCAGACAATATGGGAGCCCAACACTTTGATGGACGTGGAACAACAAGTTGAAGCGGAACACCAGGTGCCCTCGACAAGCGTGCCACCCACTACCACACCTCAGGTTCCCAAAGAGAAGATGCCCCGACAGGAGTCATCCCCTCCTGTAACAGAGGTGTCATCAGAGGAGTTTAAGATGCACACCAAAAGACTAAAGACAGTTTCAACGCCTGACGCGACAATAGAACAAGAAGTCCCAGCTACCACAGAGACCACCACAGGGGTCAAGCCAGTCACTCTACCTTTCGGTTCGAGCCAGTATAAAGAAATCACGACAGCAATACCAAAGAAACCTACAGATTCTCCCTTAGATACTCAGCCGAGCAGGACTGGGCCCAAGTTGGGCATTTTTGAAAAGTATGATTTGATCAAAAAGAAAAACCAGACCCTCACTAGCAGCACTTATGCCCAGTTCCGGAAGCAGTCATCTACAGCTCAGCATAGGCTTTTGTCAGCCTTTGACACTGAAAAGGGTAGGATGCACATGGCCTACCTCCAAGCACAGGTACCGGATCCCAAGGTTATGTCAGATTACAAGAGGGCCACTTTCGAGTTCCAAGCAAAAGATGTGCATCTAGCAGATCAGATGGATCTGCATAAACAAACAGGGGAGATGGTTTTCCACACATTGGCCCACGCTACAGCTTCTGCAGCCAAGTTTCAAGTTTCTTTGAACAATGCTCAGACCCAACTCAAGCTGGAGAAAATATATTCTTTCACGAAAGACAACAGAATCAAGACGCTGGAGGAGTTGTTCCTCAAAATTGGTTACGACCCTGCGAACTTCAAGGCTGCTGAAGAGATGATAAAAAATAAAAACGTTGACATCGCGTCCTTAAGAAAATAGCTGAAGCTCCCGCCCACAGAGGACTCACAGGCCAAGGAGATAGCAGAAAAGGAAAGTGAAAAGGATGAGATGTTAAAGTTACTCATGGAGCAGAATGCACAGCTAAAAGAGATGGAGGCTGAGATGGAGAGACTGCTAAAGGAGAAATAGAAAGCGAAGCCAATGGAAGGCATTCCATTGAGTGTTATCCCAATTGCAGGTTTGAGCACAGCAACAGTGACAGCCATTCCATCTGCAACATTAGTGCCACTACCAGAAGGAACAACAGACCTTGCCAAGTCCATGGAGAGGATGAACCTGCAAGAGTCATAAATCAGCAGGCTTAAGAAAGAAGTGGAGAACCTCCAAGAGCTCAAGACTTCTTTCCAGACAAGCCTATCCAAAGAAAAGCAGGTGAATGAGCACATCGGGAAGGAGTTACAGCAGCTCCAAAAGCATACCATGGCAGGGAAGACTTTGGCAGAGGTCAAAGAGATTGTATGGACAGACATCATCAAGTCCATCAATGAAATCTGACCAATGATTCAAATCATGTTCGAACAAAATGAGTTGCTTCAGAGGAGCAAACAGACATTTGAGAAAATCAGAGGGGAGCTGGGAGACATGCTAGCACAAACAAATGAGATCATCAGGTTCCTGAATTCCAACACCAGAGAGGAACTAAAAGAACTAAACATTGAGGACATAACTGAAACTATACTTGAAGTAAAAAGAGTTTTAACCAAGCGAGGTCTAATGCTTCAGCTTGAAGAAAAGGTTCAAGTTATGGATCGAGGAGTACATAAGTTCTTCAATAAAATTGATGCTCTCCAAAAGAAAGGCATGCCCGGTCTGAAGGTCATTAATGACAAACTAATGACACTCCCTGACTACAAGAAGGGATTGGTTGAAGTGTCTAAGGACAATTCCAAGTTTGCAGGGATACAGGGAAGCATCACAGACAAAGCATTCATGGATGCCCTGCAGTTGGATATTAGTATCCAACATGAGATTAAACACATATTCATCATCAAGCCTACATTTGCTAAATATACAGACATGGATGAAGTGTTTCGGAGATTACTTAAAGTCACAGTGCCAAGTCATCTCAGGTGGGAAGAACTTTGTAATCTATTAGATTAGCAGATGAGCTGTCACAATCCATTCACTTGTCCAGTCAGAAGAGGTTGCGAAGACACCTTGCCAACGACTTACCCATGAAGTTCCGCATGCAATTGAACTGAGTCATCAAACAGTTTTTTATTAGTTAATGTAGTTAGACTAAAAATAAAATGAGCACGTCCTGATCAGTTATGACAGGAACATTTGTATTTTGAAATTATAAATAATTCAACTCTCGAAGTATTGATGGTTGTTGATTCACACACCCTATTGCTATCAAACTATATCATTTTTGAGGAGATCCTCCATTAATAAAGAAGAGACATTTTACATGATTCTTGCGTATATTCACTGGTGATGTTGATTGTCTAAGTTAAATGTTTTTTTTTCTCTGTAATCATTTTGTTTTCTGGAACTAATCTTTATGAATAGCGTAAAGTTGTAGGATTTATCTTGGATACCCTGTTTCCGATTCTAAGGATTTTAATGTTTATCTTCTAATACATTCAATTAAGAAATTCTTAACTGCTTGTTAGTTGAAGTTATTTCTCCTATCTTTTCCTCTGTCCATCATTTTAATTACTAAAAGATCCAGTGAATGTATTATCTCGCCCTGTGAAGTTCTTTTTCGGCATTTCTGGTTGTATATGTTATTTGATTAAACACAGACCCCATAGCCCAATGGATGTGTAGACTGTCTCAACCAATTTATAAACCACTTTTACAACAAAACATACTTGTGCCTTTACCTAGCCTAATATCTAAACTAAAAACAAAGCTAAATCATATAGAGAGATCCCTCTCTGAAGCTGGAAGGGCTAGATCCCAGCTTTAAAAGCGGTTGGATAAAGTTACCTTTGTGGATTCCTTCTTTGTCAACCTATTGGAAATTTACAGAGTGCTAACAACAAGGAAGGGATATGAGTTGGCCTGATGCCAGGTAAGCATGTGTGGTGCAATTTAGGGTTATAAGGATTTAAAAAATGAAAACGGTTTTTACCTTGACGCGGTCATACCCTTTGGTTTCAAAGTTACCAATATGACATAGTTGATAAGAATAGAGGAGGATATCCCTTCTCCAAACTAGATTAAACAACTAAACACATACTGGAAAGAAAAGGTTAAAAACTTGAATATCATTGTCCAAGCATGTGACCAAGCTGTGTTAAATAAGGAAGAATTGTTCAAGAGGTTGATTGAGATAGACCTAGACGGGAGTACCAATGAGGTCCAAGATCCCAAATTGATTCTCAACTCATTATTCCTAGCTAATCAAGCCTTTGACGAACAATTTGAGATCTTTAAAGGGTTATCATTTGAAAAGTTCTATGGCATTCTTGAGTATAATGAAGATGACGTAGATAACTGGCTAGTGGATTATTCAGTAAAAAATAAAGATATTGAGGAAGCTTTGCGTAATATTTCCATTGATCTAAGGGACTTGGAGGGTGCGATTTTCAATATAAAAATCCAGCATGAAATCAACGTGGCACCAATGAGAAGATACATCGAAGAGTGGTTTAAAAAAACTATGAACAAACTGACAGATGAAGGGAAAAATACAGTTGAGACGGTTCCTGCAACCATTGATGAAAGCAATAAAAGGACATCAACAAGAAAGTGACAAGAGAGAGATACCATCATAGTAAGTTCATATTGATCACATCCTTATTTCTTTGTCAAGTCCTTTATTCAATTACTCCACCTCTTTAAATAGAAAGGTTGAACCAAAGAGTGATAATTTCCTTTTTCTTCTTACCAGGTCTTGTTATCTTCCATCGCCCACTTTCTTCCTTCTACAAACTTCATTCTTATATATATTTGCTTTATGGTCCACGGGATCCCCAATCCCAATCCCAATCTTTATGACAAACACATTTAAATTTCGGAGAATATATAATAAACCATATATTCCTTAGAAATTTCAAGAGAGCTATTTTGGGAACAATGTCGACTGTACTTTTTAACCCATTTTTCTGAATATAAAGTATTTGAGGTTGATCTGTCATTATCTTTGTTTGAGTTTTCCATGTATTACTCTATCAAAGTTCTCTTATGCATGCAGATCATTTTCTTTTTCTTTTATTTTTTTATGTGATCAGAAATCTTTAGCCAAACTATGATTGATGTGACAAAATTTTTCTTATTTAATTTAAATGTATGAATATGTGTGATTCATGGTCCATTCTCAAGAACTTTCTTTAAAAGAAAAAAAAAAATTCTGCATCTTTATCTTTTCTTTGATTACTATGACGAAATTTTTCAAAAGTCCCACATTCTAAAGACCTAGAGTCCCACAAAAATCATAACAGAGGAGTACCACCTCTATAAAAACATAGGAGGATTTGTATCTTCGTGAGGTTTCTGTTTCGGTCCTAACATATTCAAGCATCAACACTCATGTCTTTGAACATCTAAGTTTTGAATCCACATGGTGTCTTGTTAACTTATAGAAATGGACTTTGGAAGTGCTTGTGAACATCTAGGGTTTGAATCCACTTGGTGTCTTGTTAACTTATATAAATGGACCTTGGAAGTGCTTGTGAACATCTAGGGTTTGAATCCATTTGGTGTGGTTTGGATTGGTTTGAATCCATTTGGTGTCTTGTTAACTTATAGAAATGGACCTTGGAAGTGCTTTGAATCCATTTGGTGTGGTTTGGATTGGTTTGAATCCATTTGGTGTCTTGTTAACTTATAGAAATGGACCTTGGAAGTGCTTGTGAACATCTAGGGTTTGAATCCAGGGTTTGAATCCATTTGGTGTGGTTTGAGTCCATTTGGTGGAGGGTTTGAATCCATTTGGTGGAGGGTTTGAATCCATTTGAATTCGTTTAGGGTTTGAATCCACTTGGTTTCTCGTTGACTTATAGAAATGGACCTTGGAAGTGAATCCATTTGGTGTGGTTTGAGTCCATTTGGTGGAGGGTTTGAATCCATTTGGTGTGGTTTGAATCCATTTGAATTCGTTTAGGGTTTGAATCCACTTGGTTTCTCGTTGACTTATAGAAATGGACCTTGGAAGTGAATCCATTTGGTGTGGTTTGAATCCATTTGGTGGAGGGTTTGAATCCATTTGGTGTGGTTTGAATCCATTTGAATCTGTTTAGGGTTTAAATCCACTTGGTGTCTGTTTAGGGTTTAAATCCACTTGGTGTCTGTTTAACTTATAGAAATGGACCTTGGAAGTGTTTGGGGTTTGAATCGGATTTGGACCTTGGAAGTGTTTAGGGTTTGAATCCACTTGGTGTCTTGTTAACTTATAGAAAATGGACCTTGGAAGTTCTTGTGAACATCTAGGGTTTGAATCCATTTAGGGTTTGAATCCACTTGGTGTCTTGTTAACTTATAGAAATGGACCTTGAAAGTTCTTATAACATCTAAGGTTTGAATCCATTTGGTGTCTTGTTATGAATCCATTTGGTGTGTTTTGAATCCATTTGGTGTCTTGTTAACTTATAGAAATGGACATTGGAAGTTCTTGTGAACATATAGGGTTTGAATCCATTTGGTGTCTTGTTAACTTATAGAAATGGACTTTTGAATCGATTTGGTGTGGTTTGAATCCATTTGGGAATCCATTTGGTGTCTTGTTAACTTATAGAAATGGACTTTTGAATCGATTTGGTGTGGTTTGAATCCATTTGGTGTCATTTGGTGTCTCGTCAACTTATAGAAATGGACCTTGGAAGTGCTTGTGAACATCTAGGGTTTGAATCCATTTGGTGTGGTTTGAATCCATTTGGTGTCTTGTTAACTTATAGAAATGGGATCGTCTTGTTAACTTATAGAAATGGACTTTTGAATCCATTTGGTGGATTGTTAACTTATAGAAATGGAATCCATTTGGTGTGGTTTGAATCCATTTGGTGGTTTGAATACATGTTAACTTATATAAATGGACTTTTGAATCCATTTGGTGGCTTGTTAATGGACGTTGGAAGTGTTCTTATAGAAATGGACTTTTGAATCCATTTGGTGGCTTGTTAACTTATAGAAATGGACCTTGGAAGTGGTTTGAATCCATTTGGTGGCTTGTTAACTTATAGAAATGGACCTTGGAAGTGGTTTGAATCCATTTGGTGGATTGTTAAATGGACCTTGGAAGTGCTTGTGAACATCTAGGGGAAATGGACCTTGGAAGTGCTTATGAACATCTAGGGTTTGAATCCATTTGGTGTCTTTTGTTAACTTTAGAAATGAATCCATTTGGTGTCTTGTTAACTTATAGAAATGGACCTTGGAAGTGCTTGTGAAAAATTCATGTAGACATGGATGTGAACATAAGAGGTATACTTACATTTCCCATAGAAAAAAAAACTATTTTATGCCCTTCTACGTGTAAAAAGGGCAATGAACATTTTTAGACATGCCTCTTCGTGTAAAAAGGGCAATGAACATTTTTAGACATGCTTTTTCATTGCCCTTTTTATGTATACTTTGACATTTTCCATAGAAAATAACATTTTTATGCCTATTGATGATCTTACTACCCAATGTTTAGGAAGGGCCATGTGGATCTTGCTATAAAAAATGCACCTCTCACCACCACAATTATATTAACCCAATGTTTAGGCAGGGCCATGTGGATCTTGCTATAAAAAATGCACCTCTCACCACCACAAAAATATTTTTGTTTTTTATAACTTATTTTGCTTTCAATATTATTAAAAGTTTATTCTCAATCATGTAATTTTCCTTGTAAAAAACAATTATTCATTCGGATATTTAAATTGACACTCAAGCCTCATTTACAAGTAATCTCTTTGTAAGGTAGACCACCCTTTACAAATATATATTTTTTTACGAGAGAGAGAGTGAAACATTTATAATTTTGTTTATATTTTATGTGCCACAGGTTATTTTTGATAACAAAATAGCAGATCCATTTCACAAAATAGTTAAAACATGAAAAATGATAATAGATCCATCTCACAAAATAGTTAAAACATGAAAAATAATAGTAAATCCATTTCACAAAATAGTTAAAACATGAAAAATAAAGTAAATACATTTCACAAAATAGTTAAAACATGAAGAATAACATGAAAAATAATAGGAAATCCATTTCACAAAATAGTTAAAACATGAAGACTAATAGTAAATCCATTTCACAAAACAGTTTAAAACATGAAAGTCAGGGTATTTTTAGTTGGATTCAAAAGCAATCATCGGTCTGATATGCCTATCGTTAAAAATAATTAATTTATTTAAAGTCTATATCCACTTATGGACAGATAAGTGTAAACAACACTTCAAAGGTCTATATACGGAAAGAAATATTTTACAGAATTCAAATGATTCCAATCATTTGAAATATAAAAACGAAGGAAACAGCACGGACATGTCTGGTACTGGCGGCGAGGGAATGGGAGGAAATGGATCCAGCGGCCGAGGGTCCGGAAACGGAGGGATATCCGGTGAAGGCATCGGCGGAACATTTGGCCGTCGAGGACCGAGCGGCGGGAAATCAGAAGGCGGATTGCCGGGAAGAACAGGGGGAATCGGAGGATGAATATCGTGAGGCGGATTGCTGGGTGGAAAAATGGAAGGATCCCGAATACCGCTAAAATACTCAGGATGCCTCAGCGGGACTTCCAGAGGCGGGGGCACAGGATTGGTGGTATCTGGGCTGGGAGGAAAAATTTCCGGTCGGGGAGCAGGGTTTACGTTGGGGACCTCTGTAGGCCACGAAGGATCGGGGCTTGGAGGAATCTTCGGCACGGCTGGCACTTCCGGCGGCAACGGATCTGGATTCTGCGGAATTCGGGGGTCATGAGGGTAATTTGGAATGGTTTCCGGTGGAATCGAGGGCGGTCCCGGGGTCGGAATGGCGGGATTAGGGTCTACCGAGGGTTTGATGCGAGGGTTAGGGTTTTGTGCCGAGAAATGAACGGAAAAGGAGGAATTGCAGCAGCGGGGAACGACAGGGTACTCACAAATATGGTCCGATTTCCGGCGCCGGGAAACACTAAGATTGCCTGCTTCAGAAAATAATATGCTTCGTCCTTGCCTGTAATTTCGTGTGCTTGACTTCGACATTTGCTTCAGAATGTGCGTCTTGCTCGGCAGCGACGCCATCGTTCGCAGCGGGGGAAGCTTGTTCGCTGTGAGAATCATTCATAGGGACTCAGACTGCCGCAGATTATCAACCGGACACTTCAAAATCGAATATTAGCAGGAGAATTAAAATTATCGATCTCTTCGTAAGAATATTTGAAGTTGCAGGTTTGGGTAGCGAGCGTAAAAATGATGCAGGAAGCCATAACAGGGAATTTTCAGAGGTTCGAGTATCTTCTAGCGTTCAAACGGCGAGTCATGAACAGGTCTTTTGACAAGTGTGGTACGTGTGTAGGAATCTTAGACTGCTATTTTTCAAATTTTGACATCTGTATATTTCTTATTTTAATTAATGCTTTGCTTTACACAAAGTTTTAGCATATCTGTTTTATTATGATTTCAAATAATGTACTCATTTAAGGAGCTAAATATGTAATTTCTAGGAATTGAAACTAGGTAAGGAAAACACCCCTCCTCACAAACGACTTTGAGTTAAATTCAATTAATTAGTGTTAGATGCAATTAACAAATATAATCATATAAAAATAAAATATAGAGTAAGAAGTAAGCCTCTCATATTTCAATACCATATGTTTATAATAATCTAATTTTAAAATTAATTTAATGAGCTAGATTAATTAATTGTTATTGAATATTTGACTATTTTATAATTCTGAATTAGTAAAAAGTTTCAGTTTAATTTTTTTATTATAACATTATTAAGTTTGTAACTTAATAAATTAGTTTAATTAATTGTTATTGGGTATTTAGTTGATATCATTAATGTTGGATTTGATTTTCCTTAAATAAAAGGTATTTGATTTAAATTTCCTTAAATAAAAGGTATTAATTTACAATAACATTTTTATTAAGAACTCATTTATAAATGTGTGGAAAAACATCCATTAATTAAAAAAAAAAAAACTATGGTATTATATGAATGACTTCATTGTTCATCTAACATTTGTTCTTTTAAAGTTTTTTATTTTATTTTAAATTTTTTTTAATGTTTTTTTATTTTTTCAATTAAATAATAAAATAAAATTTGTTTTATTGCCTAGCTCATATTGAGGTTTTGAGTCTCAAAAGCTATTAATAGATATGTTAGGGTTTTGGAGAATTTCAAAGGCTATTGATAGATATGTTAGAATCTATAAATATAGTTATTAAGTTGATAGGATTAATCATTCTTATGGGCAGGAATTAATCACTCTTATGGTCAAGAATTAAATATATTGGCATATTTTCGTGGTTGTCACTAGATCAATGAATACGATTTAATGTTCATAATTTCTTCTCATTTATAAAGGATCCTCAATACAGCTACAACATTACAATCAAACCTACATTACAATACAGCTACAACCCTCGAATGGATCCTCCATGCTCGACTATTTCAATACAGTTTACACGAGACGATGAAAGAAGATGACTTCTATTAACGCGAAAGTCTCAAGTATCATACAAAACCAAAGAACAACTATGTTATCAAATATTACAAAAGAGGGAGCTCTGCTCAACCATTTGACGACCTTAACAAAATCTTGAACTCATCTACTTATACTCAGATCAGTCCACAACTACCAGGAGTGTGATATGGCCATCCCATTCAAATATTTACATCTGTGTAACCTTCTATCAGACTGTGCGTGTATTCTTCTGTTAGATGCAAGCTCATATCGGCATGGACCTGCAGGAAAAATCGTCCATTGCAAAACCTTGGGTTGACAGCTCTATCTCCTTAGCCATAATTCTATGCTTTACATTTATGGACTGAGCTGAGGTTTCAAATACCAGTTCTTTCTCATTAACTGAATCCTCCTCGGGATTGGAGCGCGGATGGACGACTAGCGGGAGACCACCTGTCGCTGTCAGATACTATATTATATGCGCACGTGATTTCGGGGCCGTCAAAGGAGGTTTGGATCCACACCGCTTTTGAGCCCGCAATTCACCACCTTCCGCCATGTAGCTCTTTTACTATACCATGGTTTCGATTGCAGGACCGCTAAAGAATTTTATCGTTCGAGCATGTTACGTCCCCGCAATGAGACGTGGCCGTTGATATGGGCGCACCTGCTAAATTTAGCACCACCGCTAAAGTTCTATCTGTCTGCCAATTCTAGGATCCATTAAAACCGCAGATGGAAATGACATTAATCTTGACGCTTGAACAAGAATGCTTCCCGGAGAATGATCTCCCGCAACTGATATGGCGGCTTGACGTCGCTATGTTGATATGTGTCGTGGACAGAGGGGTGACATGTGTCACCCGGAAATAGGCTAAAGACATGTCCAAAAATGCTTGAAATGAGTGCCATGTGTCAGTGCTAAATGGATGTCATGTGTCTCTAACAAATGAGTGCCACACGTCGGAGTTGATGGGTACCAAGTGTCTCTCGCACTTTGAAGTTCAGGAGAATTTGAATGAAAAGTGTATATAACTCTCGGAGTGTCGATCTTGTGAATTGATTAGTGTGTGCTTATCACTAATTAAACCTGTATTAGGCCTCTTTTATCATTTAAATATTTTGGGACTTCGGGGCTCCGGGCTTCGGAGAACTGTGCTTGCTCTGGATAGAAAACTTCCAGAGTGACACTCTCACGAAGCTGATGTGCTGACCTGAAATCACTATGCTGATGTGTCATGGAAAGGAGGGTGGCATGCGTCACTTGGAAACAAGCGGATGATATTCCCAAAGGTTCATGGATTGAGTGTCATGTGTCAGCGCCAGATGGACAGGTGGCGAAAGAACTGAAACTCTACAACAGAAATACTTCGGGAATTTGCAAACAAGGAGGTGTTCGACAACACAGGTATTCCAACAGAGGATAAACACCTTCAATAACCACTCACATAACCATATCAATTATCAACACACCTATGTTTTCACGTGGTAAAACCCCTACGGGGAAAAATCCATGGCCCCAGCTAACGCGACCACTTGGAGAAATTTATTAATGCAAAAGAAAAATATTACAAAGAGATTTTACAAGAGAGTTTCTCATAATCGATCATCGGCAAATGACCCTCCATGCTCTTTAAATAGAGATCATGGACCAATTGGTTTTTAAGCCACGTATCAATGGCCGTTAAGATCGAGGAGAGTATGAATCGTCGGATCACTCCATGTCAGGAACATATCGTGATCGTCGGATTTCCTAACTACATATTCATACTAATGCATATTAAAGAAACACACTAAGAAACACACTTTTACCTAACGCCACATTAGACCAAGTAGATCTTAACTAACTCCTAAGTGTCTAAATATTTTAACATCCCCCCTTAAGAACAACTTGGGATAGGATTGAAGGATTTACAATCGTGGCACAATAGGAGAAGGAAGGTGGCATTAGAGCCTATCCCCCCTTAATGAAAACTTCCTGAACTCCTAACATAGATCGAAGTTTGAAAAACTTCGCTTCTGTAAGAGACTTTGTGAAAATGTCTGCAACTTGATCTTCTGTAGGGAAAAAGAGCACTTCAATAACTTGATCATGAATGAGCTTTCTAATGAAGTGCATGTGTATCTCGATGTGTTTTCTACGATGATGTTGAACTGGGTCTTTGACGAGCTTGATGGCATTCTGATTGTCGCACCAAAGGTTGGTTGGATGTTGCTGCTGGAATCCAAACTCTGAAACGATCTGTTGAAGCCACCAGGCTTCCTGACTTGCATTTATTATTGCTCGGTACTCTGCTTATGTTGAAGAAAGTGCAATAGCCTATTGTTTCTTACAGACCCAAGTGACGGGTCCTGAACCAAGGCTGAAAACATAACCTTCAGTAGACTTCCGATCATCAGGGTCGCCAACCCAATCTGAATCAGTGAAACCAACTAATAAAGGAGTCCCCCCTGAACTGTAATGTATCCCGAACTGAATAGTACCATAGACATAGTGAAGTATCCTTTTAGATTCTTTCTAATAGCTTTCATGGGGTGTTTCCATATATCAGGCAACAAGACCAACAACAAAGGAAAGATCAAGACGGGTAAGAGTCAATTACAAGAGGCTACCAACTAACTGACGATACAGGGTGGCATAAACTTCGGGAGAAGTATAGGTGGCAGTAAGCTTGACTCGATACTAGAAGGGAGAAGCGGTTGGTTTACAGTTGTCCATGTGAAAGCGACGAAGAAGGTCACAAGCATACTTAGATTGGGAAAGAAAAATTCCTTCATTGGTTTGCAAAACTTGTAGGCCAAGGAAATAGTGCAAAAAACCTAAGTCTGTCATTTCAAATTTCTTCTTAAGGCTGGTTTTCACATGGTTTAATAGTTTTGAGTCACTACCAGTAAGGATAAGGTCATCAACATAAAGGACAAGGATTACGGGATGGCTTCCTATTTTCTTGGTATAGACATTAGGATCAGAATGACATCTAGAGAATTCAATGGAAATAAGAAAATTGTCCATTTTGGCATACCAAGCTCGGGGAGCTTGCTTGAGACCATAAAGATATTTCTTAAGGTGACAAACAAGGCTAGAGTCATTCTAGACATAGCCAGGAGGTTGTTGCATGCAGATTTCTTCTTGAAAATCTTCGTGCAAGAAGGCAGATTTAACATCCATATGATGGAACTCCCATTTATGTGAGGTGGAAAGGGCAAGAACAAGGCAGATGGAATTCATTTCAGCTATAGGGGCAAAGTTTTCATTCTAGTCAATTCCTTCAACTTGGGAAAATCCTTTGGCAACTAATCGAGCCTTGTGTATTTCAACACTTTCATCTGATGCATACTTAGTTCTGTAGGCCCATTTACATCTGACAAGTTTTCTTCCTTTTGGAAGAGGTACAATATACCAAGTATCGTTTTCCATTAAAGAACGATACTCTTCATTCATTGGTGTATCCCAATCTGGATGACCTGAAGCTTCTGCAAATGTCTCTGGATCATGAGCTTATGAAACTTGAGCCAAAAGAGAAGAGGTTCGTTGGAACTGTGAATGTGTCCGACGTTGATCTGAAGGATCACTAACAAGATCACCAACTTCTTCTCGTGTCGAACGAACTCATCTAGGAAGCGGTGGAGTTGGTGTTGGGTCAGGTTCAAAGAACTCATCTGGAGGAGGGTGAGAAGGCGGAGGTGGATTTTCATCCTCGCTATCATCATCTGAAGAAGAAACCAGAATAGAAGAAGTCACAAATGTCAAAGATGGATCGGAAGCCAAAGAAGGCACAACCGTCGAATTAGGCTTGTAGGCCAAAGAAGGCACAAACATCGAATTAGGCTGGCAGGCCAAGATATTTTCATCAAATTTAACATCTCTTCTAATAATAATTTCATTACAATGTGTTTGAAGAAGTCTATAACCTTTGAAATATTCAAAATAAACAACAAATATACACTTCTCACTTTTAGGCTGCAATGCTTTTATTTTCTCATCAGGAATGTGAACCCATGCTATACTGCCAAATACACAGAAGTGACTTACATCTGGTTTAATTTTAGTCGAAGCTTCTTCCGGTGTTATATTTTTAAGAGCCTTTGTGGAAGTGTGATTTACTATGTAATTTTCACAGTTGATGGCTTCTTCTCAATACTTTAGACTTAATCCCTTAGATTGGATCATACAATTAACCATTTCTTTTAATGTGCGGTTTTTTCTTTCAACAACACCATTTTGTTGTGGTGTATATGGAACAATGTGTTGCATTTGGATTCCCTGTGTAGTGCAATAACTTGTAAAATTGTTGTTCACATATTCGCCTCCATTATTTGTTCTTAACCTTTGAATTTGATGTCCAGATTTCTTTTCTACAAGGGCCTTGTAGGCCAAAAACTTGTCAAAAACTTCTCTCTTAAGTTTTAAGAAGTAAACCCAAGTACGTTTGGAAAAGTCATCAATGAAAGTTAAGAAATACTTGCACCCAGAAAAAGAAGGAGAAGAAAGTGGACCACGCAAATCACTGTGAACAAGCTGCAAAGGACCTGAGGCGTGCCAAGAGGCATGTTTGTCAAAAATTTCCCGATGATGTTTGCCGAGAATACAACCGACACAAACACCATCTCTGCATGAAACAAGAGGAAGACCAGTCACCATATGTTGATTACATAGTTGTTGCAATGAGCAATAGTTTAGATGACCAAACCGCTCATGCCAAAGTTTGCTCAAGTCATCGCCATGAGCAACAAAAATTGATGAAAAAGATGATGACCCAAAGTTGTCAAACTTGTACAACCTGGTAATATCATCAACAATTCCAGTTGCAAGAACATGCTTAAGATCTTTTAGATCCTTGATTACAACTTGGTGAGGTGAAAACTCTACGGTTTTACCTTCACCTGAATGAGTGATTTGATATACTGATAGAAGTTTAGAAGAAAGACTTGGAACACATAATACATCATTGAAATGACCATTTTCTACTTGAACTGTTCCAGATCCTTCAACACTAAGAGATCTATCATCACCAACAAATATTTTCTTGGTGTTACATTCATTTAGAGTAGAAAATATGTCTTTATCCTTAGCCATATGATAATATGCTCCAGAATCAATAAGCCACTCACCAGAAGTAGAAGTAGAAGTAGAAGTTGTATTGAAGGAGATACCATAAGCTGAAAGTGCATGTCCATGAGAAGAAGAAGAAGAAGAAGAATCAATAATGATGTTTTGCTTCTTCATCGCTGCTTCTAAAGATGCCATCTTCTTGAAACATTTGGACTCATCATGACCATATTTATCACACAAGTTGCAATGTCTGTCAGACTTTTTATTTTTATGTTTTGCTCCTTTGTTTCCATTGGGAGCGGAAGCTGTCTGAGTGTAATGCCCATATACTTCTAAACATCATTAAGATTCATAAACGTTTTATTTGGGAAACTGAAACAATATCTTCTTAGCATAATAGTGATTCTCATAACAACAACTTGAATAACTTAAATTTATCAATAAATATTGAATTCATGACAGAAAGAAATAAGTACATAACTTAACAAAGTACCTGGTTCTGATGCTAATTGTTGTTGCTTTCCTGCTGCCTGCTGCTACACAGATCAACCCTACCACAAACAAGAAAATAACTGCCCAAAACTACTGTCCTCCCTGCCAACTAGGAAAACTACCTAGCACCAGGATATCTACGGATATCCTGGCCCTCTGTGCCCAAAACCGCTAGCAACCCGGTGCCTCCCCTGATCAAGCCACAGTCCAGAACACTCTGTTCCTTGCTCACAACAAGACAACAGTCCACAAAGAATACAACAGGCTCATAGCCAATACCACAGTGCACAGCAAATACCACAGTGCACAGAAATTCCGCTCACGGCAATACGCAATGGTTCTCGTACAATTCAACTGGCTCAGCAATACAGTCCGCAGCATCCATCCCCGTCGAATGGTGCACACATCCCCCTCTTCCCGTCCCTTATTCCTCCCTGCCGACTCACGCAATTACTCCACAACCACCCCCGTCCTCTATCCTTCGTCCCTCCATTAATATTTTTATCATCTCGGGATTTCTGGGCTCCTCGCCCTGCATATGCCACCATTTTATAACATTTTTTTTGATCTTTTAAATTGTAATTCTCAGGTCATTAAATGTGGTCAGCAGTTAATTTATTATTTTTTTAACTGCAATTATCCCTTAATTAAATATTACTTAATAATCTTTAACCATTTATCAATTTAGGGTCGTTACATACTCCCACCCTTCAAGAAACTTCGTCCCGAAGTTAAGGTATCAGATGGTACAGAGGAAAAGAGCATGGTTCATACATTCACAACAAGTAACTGACAATATCAGTAAGTAAGTCAAGAAGTCCATACATACTAATGTATATGTACAAGGAATGCATGTGTAGCTAGTACATGCAAACCTCGTGCATGTACTAATAATCAAACTGCCATTCTTTAATAATTTACGTATGCATTCAATCTAGTCAGCAAGGCTAGTCTTTTATAAAAGACAACAATCATTTATCTGTGTAAGAAATCTTTTATTACAATTGTCCAGTTCAGTAATTTATTTTAAACAACTGTGGTTTAGTTACACAATAATGAATATTCATATATACACATTTTTTTATTTTTTTTTGAAGCGACGGTATCACATTCCACCACAAGACAGGTCTCCATATGTCTCAACTATTCTACTCATCCTTCCTTCCTAACCTACTTCCGTCTCTCATCCTATCCGTCCTCTGCTAGACTATCTTGGAGCGCCAACTATATTGGCCTAACTCCAAATAGAACCCGTAAGTGGAAGTGTCGCTATCTCGACCAAGCTTCCCTAGCAGGCAACTGACAATCCTCATCACACGTCTGGGGAGCATGAACCAGCACCGTCCTCCCAGGACTTCAGGTTTCAGAGGATACACGGTGGGAAACACCTCCACCCCTCCTAGCAGTACCAGGGTCAACACCCTATAATGGAGGATACACGGTGGGAAAAGCCTCCACCCCTCCTAATAGAACCAGGGTCAACACCCTATAATGGAGCACACAGGGGCACCGTGTTGTTGGAGTTTTTGTCATCGTTTATTCGGTTTTGGGCAGTGTTAGTACCAAAATCATAGCATAATCATGCACTAGTCCACATATCGTAGCAATGCATCCAAATCAATATAATTTCCCACATATTATTCATACCATAATATTTCTCAGCAGTGGTCCACATATCCACTTTCATCATCATTGTCACTTGGCTATTTCATAGCCCATAACTTGCAGATTAGTCTGCAACACAAACTCATATATTCCTATGCATAATCCTCATATAATTGCATACTTTCATCATTTCAATTTGGTATCCCCGTACCAATGCATTAACATCAAGTTTTCCCATTTGAATTTAGATTTCACAATATCCCATAATTCATACTCTTTACTCATTCACAAGATTATCATTTACCAAAATAGATTTCATTGTATCCAACATCATTCCAATAGTATTAAACATTCAACAATTTCTCTTTCTCACAATATGTCACATCATATACCTCATCATCAATAGCATTTAAACATTCATGAAATTTTCATTCACATAATAGATCGCATTACCTGCATCATCATCAATAACACTTAAACATT
>ML780502.1:111779-146946 GCA_009831015.1 Picea engelmannii | reverse complement strand
TTCGGGAACGTAACTTAAATTAATGATATATTTTATTATCCACCTTTATTTATTTACCATATTGATTAATGAGTTAATAATACTTAAATTAATCATAATCAAGAATAACTAATTAATAACAAATAATTAGTTAAGGTTATTTTTAATAAATAAATCTAGTTTAGCTAATCTTTTAGGATTACATTATTAAATTAATTATAATTTATAATCAAGGGTCGTTACACCGACCTTGCCTTGTGACCGCAGCTTTATTCCTTATCGGGATTTCGGATATCGCGCTATCGATTTGCATGAATCCCGTGCCTACAAAATTCCCGATATCCCGATACCCGATGAGCCTCTTCCTTGCGTGTTAGCCTTTCCGACTACACCGAGGTCCATGTGACCTGCACCTATGTGACCATAGTCCTAACTCCTGTCGGGATTCGGGGTTTCCCACAACAAAGATTCGACGCATATTGAATCCCGAATCCCCGATCTCCGATTTCACGATATAATTAAGTCTTAATTAAACAGTCATTAATTAATCCTTAACGAAGGTTTAAGTGTTAAGTTAATTACGTCGGGCTTTCGGGGTTCACGAGTTCTCCTGGTGTGATTTTCTCATCACCGAGAATCCCGAAATGTCGATCCCTGATGCATGTGTGAGATCTCTCTCTCCTCCACGTCACCACTACCTCATGTCATTCTATTGGGTATCGCAAAATCGCGACTTCTAATGCAACAATTCCTTTGTATGCAAAAGCCCGAAATGCCGAATCCCGACTCCTTCAAATCCTGGGACACGTGTCCCTCCAATCGAACGGCTTCGTTCTCGCGTCGGGAAATCGCGGATCGTGATTCGTTGTGCATGAGTTTCACAACCCCGGAAACTCCGATATGTTGAACCCCGACTCCTCAGGATCCTCCGACACGCGTCCTCGAAGTGAACGGCTCGGATCTCATCGGGAAATCGCGGATCGCGATTTCCTGTTGCACAATTTCTTTACCCTCAAAAATTTCAATGCCCCCAAACACCGACTCGCTAGGATTTCATGCCACGCGTCCTCGTCGATGGATGGTTCATAACTCCCGTCGGGATATCGCGAGTCACGACTCCATCATGCGAGCGTTCTATGTCATCGAAAACCCCGATGTCCCGACTTCCCGGTTGGCTGACAGCTGGCCTCCACTACGCCTCTGTCCTCCTTCGCTGTCGTGATGACAGCTGCCCCCCACTCATCGGGGTTTCACGGATCGTGAATTCTAAGTGCCTAAACATCATGTCCCCGGAATTCCCGATTTCCCGATGGGGCCAAACACCGATGGTTTTCGATGATTGCCGCCTGTCTCACAGATGGACGACTGTGATTGTACCGGGATTTTCCCTACGGATTTCCCGACTCTTCCCAGATGACGGACACCTTTCCTCCACTCTGACTCTAGTGGTCCCACCATGCTTATGTCACCGTCGGGATATCGCCGATCGTGATTCCCAGCGACGCAGTTTCCTTATCTTCGAAACCCCGGTTTCCTGATCCACGACTCTACGGGATCCTCTGACATGCGTCCTGCACAATGGACGGTCCAGATCTGATTAGGAAATCGCGTATTGCGATTTCGTGTTGCAACGGTTCTATACTCCCCAAATCTTCGATGGTAAAATCCCGATGCCTCCCAGAACGCTGACACGTGTCCTGCCGAGCTCAACGACTAGGATCCGTTCTCGAGATTTCGAGGACCACAAGGTCTCGATTTTCTAACTTCACAAAACCCCGATGACTCCTCCTATGCACACTAGGGCTTAAACCCCGTGCAACTTGTCTAGATCTAATGACTGACGGGATTTCGTCCGAGATCTGACGGCGCAGATCCGTTCTCCCATGTAACAAACAACTCTTCTTTGGGAAAATCGTTTAGTTGCATGAAACACCATGTGGTGTACAATTTCTTTCTTTTGGCATGATTGAAATTTGTATGGGTCTAACGTTCCAGAGTTTCTTCATTAATTTAAAACTTCACTGAGGCCAATACAGGCAACTATTTTACATTGTTCCTGCGTAATATAAGTCTGCTAAATTTCCCCTTCTTTTCAGCCTGCGCATCGGCAGTTCCCCATTTAGGTAAGTTCGAGGTAAAGCAGGCCTGTTCAAGGTCCCGCAAATGTCTTTTGCATTTTATTTAGTATGGTTGGTGTAGTTATTGGATCTTACCAGTTTCAAGCCTTCGACATAAGTTTTCCACGACATTTTCATCGGTTTCAGGTGTCTATTCTACCTGAAAATTCATCAACAACATTGCTCAAATAAAATTAAGTTATGACTTCTCTCTTCCGTGCTCAATAGCTTGGATACCATACTGTATACCGTATCATGTATCAGTCCCGCTTAGTCAAACTGAACGTGTATCTCTTACAGGTTAAGTGTGGCTGGAGTTAACACTCCGGGTTTCGGCCCTTAGGCCCCAGATTTCAAACTAAGACACTCTGATACCATATGTAATTCCCATATACTTCTAAACATCATTAAGATTCATAAACGTTTTATTTGGTAAACTGAAACAATATCTTCTTAGCATAATAGTGATTCTCATAACAACAACTTGAATAACTTAAATTTATAAATAAATACTGAATTCATGATAGAAAGAAATAAGTACATAACTTAACAAAGTACCTGGTTCTGATGCTAATTGTTGTTGCTTTCCTACTGCCTACTGCTACACAGATCAACCCTGCCACAAACAAGCAAATAACTACCCAAAACTACTGTCCTCCCTGCCAACTAGGAAAACTACCTAGCTCCAGGATATCTACGGATATCCTGGCCCTCCGTGCCCAAAACCTCCAGCAACCCGGTGCCTCCCCTGATCAAGCCATAGTCCAGAACACTATGTTCCTTGCTCAGAGCAAGCCAACAGTCCATAGAGAATACAATGGGCTCACAACCAATGCCACAGTGCACAACAAATACCACAGTGCACAACAAATACCATAGTGCACAGAAATTTCGCTCACGACAATATGCAATGGTTCTCGGCCAATACAACTGGCTCAGCAATACAGTGCGCAGCATCCATCCCCACTGAATGGTGCGCACATCCCCCTCTTCCCGTCCCTTATTCCTCCCTTCCGACTCACGCAATTACTCCACAACCACCCCCGTCCTCCGTCCTTCGTCCCTCCATTAATATTTTTATCATCTCGGGATTTCTGGGCTCCTCGCCCTGCATACGCCACCATTTTATAACATTTTTATTGATCTTTTAAATTGTAATTCTCAGGTCATTAAATGTGGTCAACAGTTAATTTATTATTTTGTTAACTGCAATTATCCCTTAATTAAATCTTACTTAATAATCTTTAACCATTTATCAATTTAGGGTCGTTACACTGAGTGGGTTTGGGACCCTTATATTGTTTGTTGTTGTGGAGAGGATGTTGCTTCTTGATATTCTTGGGTTTATCTTTCCGATGGACAACTAAGGCTTTGTTGGAGGTACATGCAGTGTTGATCACTCCAAGTTGTAATAGCTTATCTTACTCTCTAATCAAAGCATCAGAAAAGTTCTCAAGACTGGGTTTTTTATAAGTTTCCGCTAGAGCCTCTTGCATGGCATAAAATGCAGATACAAACACAGAATATGCATTACCTAGCTTAGAAAAAGTAAGATAGATGCAACGATATTCGTCTATCTTTATCTTACATTCTTCACATAAAGTTCTGAGTGTTTTAAACTTAGATAGATAGTCTTCAATGCAAGAAAAATCATTTGGAATTAAAGTTAGTACTTGATTGTCTAACTGTTGTGCTCGAATAATATTGTGTTTACCAAACACAGATTCAATATTTTCCCAAGTTTCCTTGGGTTTATCAATTGATTGAAGGTGGAACATTAAATCAGGAGAGATGGACATTTTGATTAATCCACATGCTTAGTCATTCCTATTATCCAATTTGGATTTCTTATCAACATTAGTGGGTGTTGTTTCCTTTCCCAAGGTAATCTGGTACAAGCCTTTAATTCTTAATAAATTCTCCATATGAGATTTCCATTAGAAGTAGTTGGGGCTAGTAAGTAAGAGATTACTTGTAGAAGCCATATTAAATATGTAGATAATATAGATTTAAAAACTGAAACTGATGATCTGAATGGAAAGATCTTGAAAAATTATGTGGTTTTAAAAAACACGGCACTTAAAACTGACTTCGGATGTGAGAGTTATGCCATTTTAAAAAAAGGCATAAACAGTAACCAAAGGACCACGTGGTGGTGTAAGTTGTTTTATGAAGTGACCCACTTTTATAAAGAGAAGTGGGGAACACTTTTACAATGAAGTTACTTCATGCAAAATAAACAACTCTAAAATAAAATATTAAATCTACTTATAGTGATTCACTTTTATACTTGAAATGAAATACGCTTTACAATTTTAGCATGAATTGTTTCAAAAAAAGTAACAAAAGAGAGACTTGAACTCAAAACCTCTTACTTAATAAGGCAACTTTTAACCAAATAGTCTAGAAAAACATATTGTAATGTTCAGAAGGAGGATTGGGGGTGTTTTTTTTGTTGTTGTGGAAGACGGCATTGGAGAGCGTGCTAAAAGAAAACTCTTTTAACACAAGAAAAAAATTTCGCTTCTCAATAACAACAAGGGTTAGATCTCGGTTAGCTTACCTGGAGATCCACCTTTTCCTATCCGTTTCTGTTTTTTCGAGATCGCACAGGGTGCGGGGAAAAGAGAATACACAGATTTAAAAGAGTAGCGACTTAGAAATACATAATACAAAACTAAAATAAAACCAAAACACTACTCTACAAAAATTCAAAAAAATGCATATTCAAACTTTATACCTCCGGATCTGATTGTAATGGCCATATCTTGGGCAAACAGAAACTTTTTTGAGTGAAAATAAAAGTGTTCCTGAATGAAATGAGTGCTCTGGATGTAATGGAACAGTCCTCTCAGCCCAGAAATGTATGGAAATGATAGAAAATGGAGATGAGACAACTCGACTTCATGATCTCGTTCTACAACAAGAGCGGATCTTCAAACAAGCTCTGATACCATGTTGGAAAACATAAGTATTCCAACAGAGGACAAACACCTTCACTAACCACTCACATAACCAAATCAAATATCAACACACCGATATTTTCACATGGTAAAACCCCTACGGCGAAACATCCACAACCCCAGCCAATGCGGCCACTTGGAACAATTTATTAATACAAAAGAAAAAGATTACAGGGAGATTTTACAAGAGAGTTTCTCACAATCGATCATCGACAAATGACCCTCCATGCTCTTTAAATAGATAACATGGACCAATCGGGTGTTAAGCCACATATCAATAGTCGTTAAGATCGAGGAGAGTATGAACCATCAGATCACTCTATGTCGGGAACATATCGTGACTGTTGGATTTCCTAACTACAAATGCATACTAATGCATACCAAAGAAACACAGTTTTACCTAACAACAGATTAGACCAAGTAGATATTAACTAACTCCTAAGTGTCTAAATATCCTAATAGGAGGGAGCAAGAACGCCGAAGCTCCGGAGTCCAGATGCGGATTTGAGCTGCTAGATCTGAGAGGACACGCGACAAAGATCCATGCACTCCGTGGGAATGTGTTCCAGAGGAAACCAAATAGAGAAGTGCTGGAACTCCCGAAACCCGAACTCCAAAGAAAATTGTACCTGTCTACTAGAGAAGGACACACGACAACGATCGGTGGACTTTGGGAGAAAACACTCCGAATAAAAGCGAGAGGGGAGAATATAAAACTCCTGAAGCCCGGATTCCCGAAGTAAATCATGATCGTCTGATGGAGAAGGACGCATGGCACTTGATCTTTAACTCTGGGGCCTCTATCTGGCACTAAACGTCACACAACTTTATAATTTTGAATGACCGAGGGTCGCTAATCTGAACTTCACAGGGGATCTCCGCTGTTGAAAACTGAACCTGCCTACTTGCTTTCTTTGAGCCTGCAATAGACCGCTTTTGGTGCTGCGCCTTTTTCTCATGGTTGTTTCCTATGTAAACAAGGACTTGGATGACTTGTTGTGGGCTCAGGAAACAAAATGACCAATAATTTGAGACAAAATGATGATGAGAGATTGTCCTTCTTCAAGAAAAATAGAAAATCTTCGAGCCGAGACTTGGTCAGGCAAGACACTAAGGGAAACCATGTAGTCAAAAAAGGGGGAAAACAACTTTATCAGTCAAAGGGAAAGTTTCTAGGACTTGGTGGTGCAGAAGAGAGAGAGAGAGAGAGAGAGAGAGAGATGAGGCAAGGGTACAGACTTAGGTATAAACAACAAACACATACGACCCTTGACAACTTCATGTGATAAAAGGACCCATGCTACCATGATCGGTCTGTCAACAAATATCATGATTTGTCCCTTTTCAAGTATTCATATCTCCTGAAATTCTGCTTCAAATTTAGCATCAATCTCCTTGAATTTCTGGACTATTGCGTGCAAGTTGAAAAAATCGACAGGTGTATCGAATTCGGGGAATTAAAGGTCTCTCATATTTTGATTGAGGTTGTTCTAATTCTTGAGACATTCTTCCCATATTTCTTGCATCCTTCGATGTAGCTCACTTATCAATTGTACCCAATACTATGTCATTGTTTTGAACCTAACCAGGCTCTTGTCTGTGAGCATCCTGATGCCATGTTCCTCTACTCCCCGACCTTTCTGTATTTCTCTGATGTACTCAATTTTCTATAACACGTGATGATATTTATCAAACCAGTTCATCATGTCTTTGTAAGATATGAATCTCATCAAGGTTTCCTCCTAGTAGCCAATGATCTTGGTCATAAAAATTCTCTTTCAGACTTAAGTTGACTATAGATATCGACTAGATCAACTCTCATGAATCTAACTACCTGTGTGGTGTCCTAGTAGTACTCCACTTGATGCCTAAGCTACACTAACTCAACTCTCATAGAGTCAAATTCATGCTCATCCTCTCTTGCTTTGTCCATGGTGGTAGTGGATATAGCCATGCCTGCTCCCAATAGTTTTCTCACCTTAGAATGATTAACATCCAGCATGGTCTCTTCCATGGTAATTAACACTGCATTATCCAGAGTGAGTCTCCTCTTCTTTCTTGTTATTCTTACGCCCACCTGCCTCTTTCTGTCATAAGATATAGATTTGACATCGACCACCTCGTCTACAGGTTCTGGAATTGGCTAGTCACCCCATGAGAGGGCATTTACTAAGCTTCATGGTGTATGAAAATGTTCAAGCACTTCCTGGTGTATGAAATAATACATCGATACACTCTCCATCTTTGCTATTTAGCAATCATATCTCTATGTCGACATGATGGATGATCCATTCTAGAGTTTCCACACATGGTAAGACAGGGGTCCTAGCTGCCACCATATATAATGAAAAATGCCTGATGTTCTGGAACATTTGGTCACCCAGCTCCCTCACCTCCGGGTCGCTATGAGACGTAAATTATGGGAAATATTCATAATGAATTTTGATGTATAAATCAAGCCAGGAGGTCAGAGCTACCTTAGATGCCATGTTATTGTCTGTATCTTTGAAAAGCGGATGTGGGATCACTAGCTTGTTCCATGACATTTTTACCATCGGCTTCGCCTTTGGGGAAAACTCCAACTTCTTAGTGGCTAAGATGGATGCCTCTCTGACTTGCTCATTTCCTCCCTTCATGGTCTTTAGTGATCGATGAGTTAATAGTTGTCTCGGTGGAATCTTTCTTGCAATACAACAAGTTAACTCAGTATCCCTTCTATCGACAAAACTACAGACGGAATTATCACAAATACCTTTACGTGACTATTTTCCTAGGTCGAGTACTCACTAGTCCTGATATTTGCAATAAATACAACACAACTCAATCCTTAAGAGAAATTGGATCAATGTGACTTATCATGAAAAAATTAAATAGTTCTGTGCGAATTATGAAATCGTTCACAAATACATTCAAATAAATATCAATTATCCCCTCACACCCAAACTCATCACCCTTTAGTACACATAATCTACTGTAGATCTTTATTTATTTCTTACATTGCGTTACTAGCCTTAGAAGTAAATGCGATGAGTGAATTGACGATGCAAAGGGGGGTTGGAATGGTTTATCGGGGGTTTCAAACGGTCATCGATTGGTGTGAAACGATATTTAAGATCGGGAGGCAGGCACTCTACTCATTCGAGGATTTTATAGATTTACACATGTTCAAAGTTCCAACACTGGTGCAGAGGAAGGAATAACATTCTAGTGCATGCAATTTAATTGAGATACATGTGCGAAATTTATTAAACAATCATAAATATCACAAAGCGTGCAAATGGGAAATCTATAGATGGGCAATCCTTATGAGTTCGGAGGTCTTAAGAGAGACCCAATTGATGGCCCAGACTGGTCATCAATAATCATTGATCGAGCATCTGAAAGGAGAGGGGCATGAGTTGAAGGATACGTTTTTTCCTTTTCTAATCTGCCAACGTTGATGTCTATCGACATTCGACATAGGCCAAATCCTTTGCACCTTTTTTCTGTGAACATCATCGAGTGTTGATGGTCGATGTTAATTGGCGTTGGGCAACTAACTCTTGGATTTTCTGACAAGTGTTTGTTTGTTGATATCGTCGATGCTCGACACTCTCGGTGTTGAAGATTTTCCAGGTCCTATCATTTTTCCAACTGGGTCCGTCTTTAACCATAGATTGGCTCTAAGTTTCAACTTTTATGTAAATGTTTTGCTGATGTTTTAGGACAACCAACAATTTAGGAACTTCTTGTTGATTTGTTATGGTTGTACTTGCAACTTTAGGTGCTCTAGCATGTAGTTTTGTTAACCAAAAGTTAGGACATGCATACTAAAATAAATACAACACACCTACAGCTGAAAATAAGTAGATCTAAAAGACTAACACACATCATTTTGTACACAGGTATTTTTGGTCAACATGACCCTGGATAAAACCCCCCTAGGGAAAACCAGTTTGGGATATATGTCTATATATGAGGAAATGAAATGGTGGAATACAACAAGTACAAAATATAGATGAACTTGATACAATAGCATCTTTATCCAAGCTGGAATACAAGTCCAAAAGAACCAGGTTCGCCTCCTATAAATGCTCTCAAAACCACCATAATTGCTCCAGATGCAAGTTGTGAGATCAGAATGGAAAACCCCTCCACAGGAATGAAGCTTTGTTGTGTGGCCTCCCTCTTCAACTGATCCCACTGCAATATGATGGGTCAAATACCTCCCCACTACTGATGTGCCCTCCTCAACAAGTGTGCCCTCCACAGTAATGAAAGCTCCTCAGTAAATAAACCAAGCTCTGTGTTGGATGTCTCCCTCCATGAAAGCATGCGCCCAAGCTATCCTCACCTCATGCAACAAAACTCATGCAAAATATCCCTCTCTTCCTCTCCAAGTGAGAAAATAAAGTTATGAGCTCTCCTTTGCCTTTTGCGCCCCTCTTGAACCTCCATAAGGATACCTAAGTATTGGATGGCTGAGATCATCCCATCTCCCATCTAATCAAAGGTTGAGATCACTCAAAAATAATCTCACTCAATAACCCACTTTGGGTTAAGTTCCATAAGTTCACTTTATGTCTCTAATTCACCCACAAAGTGAGTTAATAGTCAGTTTAGGCATAAATGATTAAATTTCAATTTTGACTTAAAAATCCTAAGTCAAAGTGAAATTAGATACAAAGTACAAGGCACAAAGTACATAGTACATCCCACAAATTTCTAGGAGAGAAGAAACACATGGGGAACACCTCCCAAGGTACAAAAACTCAACACTCCCTCTTACCGAGGAAGGTGTTCCTCACCAAGCCCATCTTGTCTCTGAGGTAGATATGTTTACCCCTTGGCAGGGATTTGGTGAGAATATTTACAACCTGGTCATCTATCGATACATACTGCAACTGAAATACGCCTCTCTAAACCCAATCGCGAATGAAGTGGTACTTGATCTCAATTTGCTTCGACCGGTCACGAAACACTATATTCTCAGAGAGTTTTATGCAACTCTGATTATCACAGTGAATTACGGTTGGTGGCATCTCCTGACCAAACAAACCAACCAACATCTTACGAAGCCAAATGGCCTCGCAAACAACCTAACTGACCGCCATATACTTTGCCTCGGCTGAACTCAAAGAAACTTTCTTCTGCTTCTGGCTGAACCAGGAAACAAGTCCTGACCCCAAACCAAAGCAACACCCTGAGGTTATTTTTCTATTAGCAACACATCCTGCCCAGTCTGTGTCTGTGTAGCCAACCAAACTGAATCCATCTCCTCTGACATAGTCTAGGCCATAATAAACTCTCCCAGTAATGTATCTCAAAACGTGTTTTTCCCCAACCATGTGAACACTCCTCGGCTCAACCATATACTGACTGAGAGTGTTCACGACAAAACAAATATCTGGTCTAGTGTTAACGAGATACATGAGTGAACCAATCAACTTCCTGTAAACTGTGGCATCTACCAGCTGGATATGTGAAGCACTAAGCTTCTTTCAGTTGGTAATCATAGGTGTAGACATGGGTTTGCAGTCCTCCATCTGAAATCTGTTCAAAATATATGTTGCACACTTCCCCTGCCCGAGAAATATGTGACCCTCCTCCTGCCATACCTCCATACCCAGAAAGTAGTGCATCAATCTAATATCACTCATCTTAAACTCTGGTTCAAGTCCTAGCTTGCACTCATCTATGAGATCCTTGGCTCCAGTGATGAACAAATCATCCACATATAAGATGAGAGTAAGCATGTCCTCACCTCTAATGATGAAATATAGGTTAGGATCATCATCGCTCTTCTCAAAGCACATCTAAAGCAAGTATGAATCTATGCATGAGTACGAAGGGTGGGGAGCTTACTTTAGACCATAAAGTTCCTTTCTCAAAAGACACACGTGAGTCTCCCTATCACTCACCTCAAACCCCTGTGGATTATCTATGTACACCTCCTCATAAATAAAGCCATTTAGAAATGCGGTCTTCACATCCATATGGTGAATGCTCCAACCCATCTTTGCTGCTATGGCAATGATACTCCTGATTCAGGTGTATCTCGCAGCTGGTGCAAATGTCTCGTCATAATCGACTCCCTCAATTTGAGAGAAGCCTCATGCCACAAAATGAGCCTTGTGTTTCTCAATGCTTCCATCTACAACAAACTTGGTCTTGTACAACCACCTAGAAGTCACAAATGACTTCCCCACTAGCCTTAGAACCACCTCCCAGAGATAATTGCGCACAATGGAGTCATACTCCTCTACCATGGCCTTTGACGCAGACGCACCCTCTACCTCGGCAAAGGCCTCTGTGCTGACCTCCCGATCTTAAGGATCGTTCTAATTTTTCCCTTGAGCCGGAGTGGCTCCTTCGATTCTCCACCGGAATCTCTATTAAAATTGACCCACAGGTCTTTTCTGCTCCTTATAGCCATTAGGCCCGATCGCTTTTCCGTTCACAACAGACAAATAAATTTCGGGCTTCGGGGTTTCACAATCCCTGATGTCGCAACCCTTTGCCTTCCCGATTTCCCCATCTCCGATATCCCGAGATGGTTCAACTTCTGCTAGTCCCCTGGGCTAGACTTTTGGGTCCATACGACCTCCATTTTATATGACCGCAGACCTATCTCCTTTCGAGATTTCAGGGTTTCAAATGCCGAAATGCATTTGCCCTCGATTCTTCCGATATCTTGAATTCCAATTTCCCGATATGACGAGATGACGTCAGCTGGACCCCATAACGGAGCTTTCCTCCTTATCGGGATTTCAGACTTCGTAGTTTTGAAATGTAAGTGTTTCCTGTCTTCAGGATTCGCAAAATGCCAAACGTTGAATTCTCAGATTTCCAACACGCGTCCCAAATGGATGGACGGTTCAAATCAAACCTCGGACTTCACCAAATGCAAAGTCAAAAACGCTCACTTATGTGACTTCCGGTGCGCAGATCTCCGAATTGGATGATCGCATGACACGCGTCCTTCCTTAGATCCATAGCTGAAATCCTTTCGCTGTTTCGAGACTCAAAAGGTCTCAGACTCTTGGTCTCTAGACTTCCGAGATGTCGATGGCTCTCGATTCCTACCACATGTCCCAATAGATGGACGATTCTGATTTTCTTTGGGGTTTTCACTGTGTATTTACCTGATCTCTTGTCCGCAGGACTTCTGATATTTCGAACTCCGACACTTCGATACCCCGATACCTTTCGGGACATTCGCACGGCTTGAGAGGTTTTAAACCCCGTGAAACTCTTGTCATATCGGATGGCTGACGGGTATCTAAGTGAAGATCCGACGGTTCACAATCTTCTAAGCTTGCACCTTGGCAACCCAGTTGTAACCTCCTCGCTTCTTTTTCAGATCGGACAGTTGACAGGATTTCGCTAATTCTCTACAGAGAATTTCGACCGTCTGTTCCTTCTCTCTGACGATTCCTACGAAGTGAACCAAGGATTCTTCCCTGGACTTATCCACCTGTGGCACAAACTTTCGATGCCTTCTAATCACTCAATATGCACCAACTCCTTGTACTGTATTCAACAGTTTCAAAGGCTTTATCCTTCCTGAGCTTTCTCACAACTTCGAGTCTTAAATAAGACCCTTGCACGCACTCCTTGCGGAAACCTTCAAACACTTGAAGTGTTGACCGCTCTTCGACCTTCCGTACACTCTGCAGCGACGGTCTCTCAATACTTTACTCAAGTTCGAAACTCGGAGATTTTCCTCGTTCTACGTGCTCCTTGCATGCTCCTGTACCTGACTGCACCTCTGTGTGAATGAGAACAAAAGCTATCTAGTCTGAGCTTTCAGAGACAACCCTCTGAGCACCTTGTCAACGCACTCCTTACGGACAAATTTGACTGCACTCCTTGCAGGAACTCTTGCTCAGATAGAGAAACAATTGAAACTCATTCTTCTTACTCTTTATATCTCTCTCTTAGATTTCAAACATTCAACAAGAAATCATTCATACATAGCATAAAAGAAAATGTACAACAGAAAGAGTAAAACATTCATGAGCATAACATTCAAATATGCATACACAGAGAATATATGAACACCATGAGTCTAAATCACAACTTTCTCGTATTAGTTCAGAACTTATGTACATGGAGTCTGCTACACAGCTCTCTCTCTCTCTGTTCCTCCTCTATGCTCTCCTTACTCTTCATCATAATGTTACGATACACAATGAGGGTGTCTATATTCCGTTTTCCCTCTCTCATTCTAGACTGTCTAATCTATGCATTAAAGCTACCTACTAACATAAATGTTTTCTTAGTCCGTCATTCAAGGTCTGATTACAATCTATTAATACGCCTCTCCTTAACTATCACATTTAAGTTTGGCACATCCAATCTTCAATTTTTTTTACACAATGTATCATGTGCTCAAAATGTGTTGTGGTTGCCCCACACTCACTTGACATTGGTGATGCTCCTGCATCATACTCCCTCACTTGAAAGTTTTCATGGGCTCCTGTCCATGAGCTCTCGCATGGTCTACCCATGCTTCTGAATCTCTGTTTCATTTTCCCAGCTGGCATCTTCAACTGGATGACCTTTCTACTTGACCAAGTATGCAAAGTATTCCCTTCATCTGGTCTTCTTGCCGACCCTTTTGTCCAGTGTGCGCTCCATCTGCGGCTTTTCGGAAACTGACATCTGCTTTTTCCACTGAACCTCTGACTGTTCATCATTTGTTCCTTCTTCCTCATCTTTGTATGGGTACAAATTTGAGACATTGAATATTGGAGAAGTTCCGATCCCATCGGGTAATTCAATCTCATAAGCATTTGCCCCAAATTTCTTCAAGATCTTACACGGTCCAATCTTCTTCATCTTCATTTTATTATATGTTCCCTTCAGGAACCTTCCTTTCTCAGGTGTGCCAGAATCAAATCATCAAACTCAAACTGAAATTGTCTCCTGCGTTGATCTGCTCTTTCCTTATACTCCTGGCTTGAATTTTGTAAACGCTCCTTCACCTGGCTGTGAAGTTCCTTCATCGCCTCTGCAAAATCTTCTGCACTAGGACTTCTAGTCGCATTCTGTTCTGAATCTCTCAGTTCAGAAATTCCCCTCGGCTGTATGCCATAGACAATCTGAAACAGACTCTGCCCTGTACTTCTATTGATTGAATCATTATAAGCAAACTCTGCCTGTGGTAATATGTTGTCCCACTGGCTGTGGTGTTCTGTCACCAGGCTTCTCAGCAAGTCTCCCAGACTTCTGTTTACCACTTTTGTTTGTCCATCCATCTGAGGATGATAAGATGAGCTAAATGAAAAGTTAGTTCCCAGCTTCTTCCATAAGGTCCTCTAAAAGTGTCCCACAAACTTAGTGTCTCGATCCGAAACTATGCTCCTTGGTAAGCCATGAAGTCAAATGACTTCTTTGAAAAACAGATTCGCAATGTGGGTTTCATCACTGGTTTTCTGACATGGGATGAAGTGTGCCATATTGGAGAATATATCCACCACCACAAAGATTGAGTCAAATCCTCTTTGTGTTCTTGGCAAACCCAATATAAAATCCATGTTGATTGCATCCCACGACCTCTCAGATATGGGCAATGGTTGATAAAATCCTGCATTCTGTCTCTTTCCTTTTGAATGCTGGCAAATTCTGCATCTGTCCACGAACCTATTGACATATTCCCGCATTCCTGGCCAAAAATATGACTCATTCAATTTTGCAAATTTCTTGTCATGACCAAAGTGTCCTGCTAATCCACCACTATGTTTCTCTTTCAGCGGGTTCTCCCTCATGGAGCATTTTGGAATACAAAGATGATTACCCTTAAATAGTAATCCCTCCTGGACCATGTATTTTGTCCATTGTCTTCTGTCTCTGAGGATTGAATTATCAACTGCTTCATACGCCTCCTTGAAATCTGGATCATCCTTGTACATGTCCCTGAGGTCATCAAAACCCAATGTTTTGACTTTGAACTCCTGCAATAGCAAACACTTCCTGCTCAAAGCATCATCAACTTTGTTAGCAGTTCCAGAAATATGTTTAATCACAAAAGTGAAATTTTGCATATATTCAACCCATTTAACATGTCTCTGATTCAAATTTTCCTGTTGAGTCACAAACTGCAGTGTAAGATTGTCACTGTATAAGACAAACTCTTTGGGAACTAAGTAATACCTCGATTTCTTCAATGCCTGGATGATAGCATAAAACTCCTTGTCATATGTGGAGTACTTCACCTTTGCTTCATTCAGCTTCTCGCTGAAGTATGCTATCGGCCTATCCTCTTGACTCAGGACTGCCCCTATGGAAAATCCACTTGCATCGCATTTCACCTGAAATGTCTTTTTGAAATCTGGTAACACCAGAATTGGTTGCTCCGTGATCTTCCTCTTCAGCAGGTTAAAACTCTTCTCAGCCTCTTCTGTCCAGTGAAAAGACTTGTGTCTTTTCTTCACTGTATCCATCATCGGTGCACTAATTCCACTGAAATTCCTGATGAACTTTCGGTAGAAACTAGCTAATCCGTGAAAGCTCCTCACCTCGAATATACTCTTCGGTGATGGCCAATTCTTGATTACTTCCACCTTATCTAGATCCATCCTCAACTCATCTGCAAAAATAAAAAATTCCAAGTAGATGAGTTTTGTCTTCATGAATGAGGATTTCCTCACGTTTATCAGCAGCTTCTCTTGTTGTAATCTCTTCATCACAATAGCCAAGTGTTTCAGATGCTCTGCCTTTGTTTTACTGAACATCAGTATGTCATCCAGATACACGATGACAAATTTCCTGATGAACTCTCTCAAGACTTCGTTCATCAACCTCATAAAGGTACTTGACGCATTTGTTAAGCCAAACGGCATAACAAGCCATTCATACAACCCTTCGTTAGTCTTGAAGGTTGTTTTCCATTCATCACCTTCCCTCAAACGAATCTGCTGATATCTACTTTTCAAATCAATCTTCGAAAAATATTTTTCTCCACTTAAGCAATCCATCATATCATCCATCCTTGGCAATGGAAATCTACACCTAATGGTTATCTTGTTAATTTCTCTTGAATCAGTACACATCCTCCAGCCTCCACCTTTCTTTGGACTGAGTACTGTTGGAACAACACATGGGCTCAAGCTTTCTCTAACCAACCCTTTGTCCAACAAATCCTGGACTTGTCTTTTGACCTCTTCATTCTCTTGCGACGACAGTTTGTATGCGGATTTGTTTGGAAAACTGGCTCTAGGTATGAGATCAATATGATGACTCACACTTCTGATTGGTGGTAACGAACGAGGTAGTTCGTCCACTACTATGTCAGCGAACTCTTCCAATAGTTCCTAAACCTCTTCTGGTAAATGATCCACTCTTGTGCTGGTCAAAACAATTCTCGATTTCCTGACTAGAATGAATTGTGGTTCCTCCTTCTTCTTGACCTCGTTAAGGAGTTCTTTCCCACTCATGAGAAGTACAGTGTTACTTACTTCAGGTTTCACTTCCTTATCCTTGATTGGAAGCAACATATGAGTTCTCCCATTCTTTTATAGGGTGTATGTGTTCATCCTCCCATCATGAATCACATTTCTGTCATATTTCCACGATCTACCAAACAATAAATGACAAACATCCATAGGAATAACATCGTAGAGTATCTTATCATTATATCCTCCTATCTTAAATTCAACTAAACATTGTTTAGTGACATTTACATGATGTCCCTTTTGTAGCCATGAAAATCTATATGGACTTGGATGTTCAATCGTCTCCAGCTCCAGCTTTTCTACCATCTCTGTTGAAACAAGATTGTCTGTGCTACCACTCTCCACAATGACCTTGCATACCCTGTCCTTGGTTTTGCAAGCAGTCTGAAAAACTCTGTTCCTTTGTACCGGGTTCTCCACCTCCTTCTCTGGTGTCAAAAGAACTTTTCACATCATCAACGATCTTCTGCCTTCAACATCCTCTGCCTCAACATTCCGCCTTTGTGATTCGGCGATGTGAATCTCTCCACTTTCTTTCTTCTTATCTAGAAATTCATAAGATTTGTGTCCATTCTTTCCACATGTGAAGCATTTTATTACTCCGCCTCTTCCTCTACCTCTACCTCTAGTACGAGGAAAAATATTATTATCAGCATAATATCCTCTTTGTTCAGTGTGCTGCCCTCGCTGTGAGGTTCCACCTCTTTCAATCCGAGCCTGAGGTTTGTTCCAGTCCTCCTTGGGTTTCTGATTTTTATCTGGGACAACTAATTTGCCCCTGGCTTGACTTCTGCCTCGACCTCTTTGACCCTATTTTCGGCTCATCTTCTCTTCATCCTTTAGAGCCACCTGATAAACATCTTCCACCGTTCGGATGGTTACCATTTTCATCTCATCCTGAATGTCATATCTCAGGCCATTCAGGTATCTGACAACTTTTTCATCATCGCTCTCCCGATGACCTGCCCTGATGTTCAGCCTATAGAATTCTTCAGTGTATTCTTTCACTGTCATCAACTTCTGTCTCAGGTTTTGCATCCTCCTGAATAGAGTGATCTATTAATCTCTGGAGATGAATTTCGCCTTCATCTTCGCGATCATTCTATCCCAACTCTTGATTTTCTGCTTGCCTTTGCAGCGTCTGTCAGCTTGTAGTTCATCCCACCACAATGCTGCATGTCCTTTTAGTCTCGTGACAGCATGTTTGACCTTCTTGTCTTCTTCGACATCTTTGTAGTCGAAGTAAGTGTCCAGAGCTCTAATCCAGTCTAGAAGCTCTTCAACATCCAGGTTTCCCTCATAAACTGGAATGTTCATTTTTGCCCCGGCACCCATTCTTGAAATAGCCCTAATCAAATGTTCGTTTGCTGCATCTTCGACTGCAACTTCTTCTTCTTCATGTTCAACTTTCACTTCTCTTTCAGAATCACTAAGATCCCCAATATCGACTGTGCGTCTCTGTGTTGTCTCCATGTCTTCAAGTCTGGCGCGTAAATCCCGCATTTCCCTTGCCATGGTTGGGTCAGGCACCTGCCTACCTCTTCTTCTTGGTATTTCCCTTTCCTCTGGCGGATCAAGTGTTTGCATGTCCCTTCTTCTAGGAGGCATGGTGAAATTTTCCCTTTCCTTACTATAGAAAGAAAAGAATCCTTTCTGGGCTCTGATAACAAAAATGACGTAGATGCACCCTCTGCCTCGGCAAAGGCCTCTGCATTGATCTCCCGGTCTTAAGGATCATTCTAATTTTTCCCTCGAGCCGGAGTGGCTCCTTCGATTCTCCACTGGAATCTCTATTAAAATTGACCCACAGGTCTTTTCTGCTCCTTATAGCCTTTAGGCCCGATCGCTTTTCTGTTCACAACAAACAAATAAAATTTTGGGCTTTGGGGTTTCACAATCCCTGATGTCGCAACCCTTTGCCTTCCCGATTTCCTGATCTCCGATATCCTGAGATGCTTCAACTTCTGCTAGTCCCTTGGGCTAGAATTTTGGGTCCATACGACCTCCCTTTTATATGACCACAGTCCTATCTTCATTCGGGATTTTGGGGTTTCAAATGCCGAAATGCATTTTCCCTCGATTCTTTCGATCTCTCGAATTATGATTTCCTGATATGACGAGATGATGTCAGCTGGACCCCATATCAGAGATTTCCTCCTTATCGGGATTTCAGACTTCGCAGTTCCGAAATGTAAGTGTTTCCTGTCTTCAGGATTCGCGAAATGCCGAACCCTGACTTCTCGGATTTTCGACACGCGTCCCAAATGGATGGACGGATCAGATCAAACCTCGGACTTCACCAAATGTAAAGTCAAAAATGCTCACTTATGTGAATTCTGGTGCCCGGATCTCCGAATTGGATGATCGCACGACACGCGTCCTTCCTTAGATCCATAGCTGAAATCCTTTCGCTATTTCAGGACTCAAAAGGTCTCGAACTCTTGGTCTCTAGACTTCCGAGATGTCGATGGCTCTCAATTCCTGCCACATGTCCCAACAAATGGACGGTTCTAATTTGCTTCAGGGTTTCCACTGTGTATTTACCTGATCTCTTGTCCACAAGACTTCTGATATTCCGAACTCCGACACTTCGATACCCCGATACCTTTCGGGACCTTCGCATGGCTTGAAAGGTTTTAAACCTCGTGCAACTCCTATCAGATCGGATGGCTGACGGGTATCTAAGTGAAGATCTGACGGTTCACAATCTTCTAAGCTTGCACCTTGGCAACCCAGTCGTAACCTCCTCACTTCTTTTTCAGATCGGACGACTGACAGGATTTCGCTAATTCTCTACAAATAATTTCGACCGTCTGTTCCTTCCCTCTGACGATTCCTGTGAAGTGAACCAAGGATTCTTCCCCGAACTTATCCACCTGTGGCATAAACTTCCGATGCCTTCTAATCACTCAATATGCACCAACTCCTTGTACTGTCTTCAACAGTTTCAAAGGCTTTATCCTTCCTGAGCTTTCTCACAACTTCGAGTCTTAAATAAGACCCTTGCACGCACTCTTTGCGGCAACTTTCAAACACTTGAAGTGTTGACCGCTCTTCGACGTTGCGTACACTCTGCAACGACGGTCTCTCAATACTTTACTCAGGTTCGAAACTCGAAGATTTTCCTCATTCTACGTGCTCCTTGCACGCTCCTGTGCCTGACTGCACCTCTGTGTGAATGAGAACAAAAGCTATCTAGTTTGAGCTTTCAGAGACAACCCTATGAAAACCTTGTCAACGCACTCCTTGCGGACAAATTCGACTGCACTCCTTGCAGGAACTCTTGCTCAGATAGAGAAACAATTGAAACTCATTCTTGTTACTCTCTCTCTCTCTCTCTCTCTCTTAAATTTCAAACATTCAACAAGAAATCATTCATACATAGCATAAAAGAAAATGTACAATAGAAAGAGTAAAACATTCATGAGCATAACATTCAAAGATGCATACACAGAGAATATATGAACACCATGAGTCTGAATCACAACTTTCTCGTATTAGTTCAAAACTTTTGTACATGGAGTCTGCTACACAGCTCTCTCTCTCTTTGTTCCTCCTCTATGCTCTCCTTACTCTTCATCATAATGTTACAATACACAATGAGGGTGTCTATATTCCGTTTTCCCTCTCTCATTCTAAACTGTCTAATCTATGCATTAAAGCTACCTACTAACATAAATGCTTTCTTAGTCCTTTAGACAAGGGCAGGTCGCTCATGGTCTGATTACAATCTATTAGTATGCCTCTCCTTAACTATCACATTTAAGTTTGGCACATCTAATCTTCAATTTGTTTTAAACAATGTATCACGTGCTCAAAATGTGTTGTGGTTGCCCCACGCTCGCTTGACGTTGGTGATGCTCCTGCATCAACCTCTCTCAAGATCTGCTGGTCCACTACCTACGCAAATGTCAGTGGCTCAGTATCCCTGATACTCGTCACTAGTGCAAAATATGTTCCCAATCTCACTAGAGGTCTGCTCTCCTTGACCTGGCTCTTGGGCTCCCCTACATTCTCTTTGGCCTCCTTCAGGGCCTCTTGAAACCATCTAGGTTTCATCTTCCCTGAAGTGGTCACTGGAGAAGTAAGGTCTCTCTGCCCAATAGTGACTGCCTCAGGACTCGTCTCAACACTTTGATAACCTGAAGTATGTGCCCCCTCTGACTGAACATCCTCTGACTATGACCCTGAAGCTGTGCATGGTGATCCTGTTACCCCTGATACCGGTGTACATAAAACTTGAGGTTGTGCTCCATCTGAAACTGCAATCGATGCCTCTGCATCATCCTCAAATATGAATCTCGACTCAAGAGATCTCTGAAAATCCCTATCCTCCTCAAATATGACATCTCTTCTCACCACCACTCTCCTAAGTGGCGGAATGTAGATGTGATAGGATTTGGACACCTCTGAGTATCCAACTAGAATCCCCTTATGGGATGTGGGGTCTATCTTTGTACTCCTCTCTGAGGGGACATGCGAAAAGATCAAGCACCTAAAGATCCTGATGTGCTCGACATTGGGCCTCCTAACAGTGAAGGCCTCCTCAGAAGTCATCTTCCCCAATATCCTGTGGGGGCTCCTGTTCTGCAGGTAAACTGCAGTAGGACATGCCTCTGCCCATAAGTACAAAGGAAAACTCTGATCGTGCAACATGGATCTCGATGCACCAATAGTAGCTCGATTCTTCCTCTCGGCGACCTCGTTCTGTTGGGGGTTGTATGGTATGGTCATCTATATTCTAATGTCATGTTAGGAACAAAAGTCTACAAACTGTCTCGAGGAATACTCACCCTTGTTATCTGACCACAAGACTTTGATCCTGTTTCCCGATTGGTTCTCCACAAGAGCTCTGAACTCTTGGAACCGTGTGAAGACCTCACTCTTGGCCTTCAGGAAATAGATCCAAGTCTTCCTTGAGTAGTCATCAGTGAATGTGATATAGTACTCACAACCACTCAAGGACCTTCGAGTCATGGGTCCACACACTTCTGTGTGTACTAAATCCAGTATCCCAGCTGACTTGGTGTCATTGTTGGGGAACGAGGCCTTGGTAAACTTACCAAGCACACATCCTCTACAAACATCCCGATGCTCTATACTGATATGTGGCACTCTGGTCACAACCTCTCTCAGTCCTCCGAGAACTCCATGATGTAGGTGGGCCATCCTACAATGCCATAAATCACATGTCTATCTGTTGTTGTCCCTGCTCCCTACCAATGCATGAAGAGGCTGAAAAATCAATATGAATAGTTTCCCATCCCTCACTCCAATGACTTGTCCTGAGGCAAGTGAAGACCCCCGAGGATAAATGAGTACCTCGGTGCCTCTGAAAGTCACATCAATACCTCTGTACTGGAGGGTTGAAATTGAAATCAAATTCTTCTTCAGCCCATGGATATAGAGAACGTCCCTGAATGATATAGGTGGCATTCTATCTCTCCGAAAGGTATCTGTGCCAATCCCAACAACTCTGACCAATGTGTCATCTCCAAGAGAAATATCTATCCTAACCTCGGTGTCTCTGAGATTAGAAAAGTGCTATCGAACTCCAGTCATATGGATCGAAGCCCTACTGTCAATATACCATATACTGGGTGTCGTATCAACTGAAGTGAATCATATGAGGAAAGCACACTCTCTCTGAAACCGTGTCTGAAACTCTGCCTCCTCTTCTGTAGATATTGTACCACAACTCTTCTTCTTCCTCAAGGGAACTGTCCATCATAGTGCCTGAACTTCTTACAAACAAAGAACTTCACTTTTCTCATATCTCTCTTATGACCACTGCTCTGACAATTACTTCTCTCTACTCCACTCCCCTGTGGTGTGGCCCCAAACTTGGAACCTTGCCGACCCCCACGACTGGCCTTCTTCTTTCCCTTTGTCCAAAGAGCAATATCCTCATCACCTTGACCAGACTATTGTTGTTGTTGCTTCTGTTGTCCAGAATCCTCGACTACAAGCCTAATCTCCTCCTAGAGGAAGTCATCCCACATCCTCTCCCATGTAGGCATGACCTCCCTAGAAACAATGCCACAGACAAATGGACCCCGCGGTTTGGTGAAGCTATTCATAGCTTGCCTCACCAAATAGTTAGGGTCCACCACCTCTCCGACGACTCCAATATCATCTCTAATCTGAGTGTAGCGACCAAGGAATGAAGTTACTGACTCATCCTTGATAATGTGAATGCCCCTGATTCGGTCATGAAGAACCATGTTCTAGTTCTCATTGGGGATCTCATACAACTTACATAGAGATGACCACATCTCATATGCATAAGTCTTCTCTGTCAAATGGGGTATGATATGATCACGAACTGCATCACAGATGATCCTCTTTGCTTTATTGTTCCTCTTCTTGAACTCTTCCAACAAGATGGGGGCAGTGATAGGAAGAACTGGAATAGGTGCCTCGACTATGTCCCATAGCTTGAGGTCCTCTAAGACAAAGACCATCCTTGCCTTCCAAGGCGACCAATTTCTATCCCCAACTAGCCTGTCCTCAACACACATCTGAGATGCTGACATGTCTACCAAACTGCACTCCCAACCGATGCTCAAACTGCCAAGGAAACATTGCCTCACTCTTGTCAACACAAGTGTGAAAAGAGACAAGAGTCCTACGACTTCACTCCTAGAAAAATAGGTTGGAAAGAGGCCGAGTCAAATCAACCTCACTCCTACTCCATAGGTGTGAAAAGAGACTGACGAAAAACTGCCAAAACTGCCTAACTGTCCTCTACACAAATATTCCCACTAACAACCATTGAATGAGTCAATGGTTGTCTACAAAATTCTACCAAGAATATGTATATGACAACCAACACATGTGTTGTCCAAACTGCTCAAAATTCAGTCACCTCATCTCTGATACCATGAAGATTTTCCAAGTCCTATTAGTTTTTCAACTGGGTCTGTCTTTGACCACATATTGGCTCTAAGTTTTAAATGTTATGTAATTTTTTTTTTGTTTTTTTAGGACAACCAACACTTCATGAACTTCTTGCTGATTTGTTACGGTTGTACTTGCAATTTTAGGTGCTCTAGCATGTAGTTTTAGTAACCAGAAGTTAGCACATGCATACTAAAATAAATACAACACACCTTGTGATCTTTACAGCGGAAAATAAGAAGATTTAAAATACTAACACACATCATTTTGTACACAGGTATTTTTGGTCAACATGACCCTAGATAAACCCCCCCCTGGGGAAAACCAGTTTGGGATATATGTCTATATATGAGGAAATGAGATGGTGGAATACAATAAGTACAAAATATAGATGAACCTGATACAATAACAACTTGATCCAAGATGTAATACAAGTCCAAAAGAACCAGGTGCGCCCTAGGAAGGTGTGCCCCCCATAAATTCTCTCAAAACCACCATAACTGCTCTAGATGCAAGATGTGAACTCAGAATGGAAAACCCCTCCACAGGAATGAAGCTTTGTTGTGTGGACTTCCTCTGCAAATGATCCCATTGCAATCTGACAGTGAAATACCTCCCCACTACTGATGCGCCCTCCTCAACAAGTGCGCCCTCCATAGTAATGAATGCTCCTTAGTGAATAAACCAAGATCTGTGTTGGATCCCTCCCTCCATGAAAGAATGTTCCCAAGCTATCCTCACCTCATGCAACAAACCTCATGCCAAATCTCCCTCTCTTCCTCTCCAAGTGAGCAAATGAAGTTATGAGCTCTCCTTTGCCCTTTGCACCCCTCTTGAACCTCCATAAGGATACCTAAGTATTGGATGGCTGAGATCATCCCATCTCCCATCTAATCAAAGGTTGAGATCACTCAAAAATAATCTCACTCAATAACCCACTTTGGGTTAAGTTCCCTAATTTCACTTTATGTCTCTAATTCACCCACAAAGTGAATTAATAGTCATTTTAGGCATAAATGAATAAATTTCACTTTTGACTTAAAACTCCTAAGTCAAAGTGAAATTAGGCACAAAGGACATAGTACATCCCACGTGTGTCTAGGATAGAATAAACACATGGGGAACACCTCCCAAGGTACAAAAACTCAACATGTGTCAGCCCTTTTATGAGTGAGCTACACATTTTCATGACTTCTATTTGAAACGACCGATTTCTGATGTTAATCTGTGTCGGCATATTAGAGAAGTGACCATTGGGTGTCGGATAACATTGCTTTTAGCAGTGATGCTGAAGACATTTCTAGGAAAATCATTAAGTATCTTATGTTTTTTTCTGCTCTTGTGCAAAATATGAGATTTTTTGGGATTTTTTTGGTTATGTAAAGGAAATTCAAACCGCAAGAACAACAAATAGACTAGGAATAAAATGGTAAATAGGCAACTTACATAAAATCAAAAGGAAACAATGCAAACAAATGAAAGAAAAAGTGGTACCCAAAAAAATGAAAATTTTAAGGCTGTGTTAAGTGCTCAACACATTGCACTAGAACAACGAGTTCTCTACAAGTATACAAGTATTTGGAACAAAATTTCATTGTTAAGGTACTCAAAACCTGCATGAACAAAAACATATAACTTACATTTTGTTGGAGGAATAACATACCATTGTTAGCAAAAAACAAATTTGACATATTTATTCACAATTTCTATGAATAAAAGTTGTATATTCGGAAAGCTAATTCAATTTCCTACTTTTCATCTTCTTACACCATATTCAAATTCTATAAACGTACTTTTAATAATCCCTCCAAGTTAACATATTATTTTTTTTCCATGTTTGCATTGCCACTAATGCGTCATGGGAGACCATCATTAGCTTGCACTCAACCATATATATATATATAGATGGAACGCTTGTAGTGTCACAACATTTTAGGTATTTGGGTGTACCATGTGTAGGAAAAAACTCATCTCCATCCCATGATTCCGAATGTAGTATGCCCATTATATAAATTGGAACTTACATCTATCTTCCAACACATTTATTCCTCCTTAATTCACATGCTCCTATGATTGAAATTTAGATCATCTCTAGTTAACCCTTTATTCATCGAATCAGTGATATAATATTTAAGCTTAACTTCACTTACATGTCCCTGGATCAGATGCACAAGTCTGTGAGTGGCTTGTATTTTATTGCACATTGACAAGCCAATAATCCAAAGAACTATATTTTCGAATCTATCTAGCAAGTATCAGGAGGGTTAAATAAAGAAGCTAACTTTGACACTAATTCACTACCACCGGTGTGCATCTTTCAAGTGGCATAAAGGTAGAGGAGATATTACAATAATTTAGAGATATGCCAGCTTGGGCTCAAGCTTGGAAATACATTCCTAGCACATAGTACATCTAGGAGATAAGATTCCATGTAGAATGCAGAGGTTTCTCCTATTTTCGGGTTTTGATATTCCTCTACCCTAGTGCTAAATTGCATAGAAATAATAGCTCCCCAGTTGAATATGCTTCCAGATAAAGATACTATATAAGCTAAAGGAATCCAAGCCTTGAAGAACTTGGAGAAATCCTTTCCCCGTATAGATGACAGATCAAGGCCATCAAGAAAATGTAAGGTTCCCGGAGGTTCACCGTGGTGTACCACCTTGAGGCCCGATTAACAAATTTCTTGTCTTCCCTCCACCAGAATGCCAACAATAGACTGGTATTATGGCGTTCATAGAACACCATAACAAAATCCTTTTTCATCCTAACTTCGACGTCCTTAAGTTTGTAGTATGCACCTGCTTTTGTTGGCAAGAAGACATCGATACACTCTCCATCTTTGTTATTTAGCCAACATTTCTCTATGTCGGCATGATGGATGATCCATTCTAGAGTTTCCACACATGGTAAGACATGGGTCCTAGCTGCCATCATATATAATGAAGAACCCCTAATGATGCAGACGCACCCTCTGCCTCGGCAAAGGCCTCTGCACTGACCTCCTGGTCTTAAGGATCATTCTAATTTTTCCCTCAAGCCGGAGTGGATCCTTCGATTCTCCACTGGAATATCTATAAAAATTGACCCACAGGTCTTTTCTGCTCCTTACAGCCTTTAGGCCCGATCGCTTTTCTATTCACAACAAACAAATAAAATTTCGGGCTTCGGGGTTTCACAATCCCCAATGTCGCAACCCTTTGCCTTCCCGATTTCCCGATCTCCGATATCCCGAGATGCTTCAACTTCTGTTAGTTCCCTGGGCTAGACTTTTGGGTCCATACGACCTCCCTTTTATATGACCGCATTCCTATCTCCTTTCGGGATTTCGGGGTTTCAAATGCTGAAATGCATTTGCCCTCGATTCTTCCGATCTCTCGAATTCTGATTTCCCGATATGACGAGATGACGTCAGCTGGACCCCATAATGGATCTTTCCTCCTTATCGGGATTTCGGACTTCGCAGTTCTGAAATGTAAGTGTTTCCTGTCTTCAGGATTCGTGGAACGTCGAACCCTGACTTCTTAGATTTCCGAAACGCGTCCCAAATGGATGGACGGTTCAGATCAAACCTCGGACTTCGCCAAATGAAAAGTAAAAAACGCTCACTTATGTGACTTCCGGTGTATGGATCTCCGAATTGGATGATCTCACGACACACGTCCTTCCTTAGATCCACAGCTGAAATCCTTTCGCTGTTTCGGGACACAAAAGGTCTTGGACTCTTGGTCTCTAGACTTCCGAGATGCCGATGGGTCTCGATTCCTGCCACATATCCCAACAAATGGACGGTTCTGATTTTCTTCGGGGTTTTCACTGTGTATTTACCCGATCTCTTGTCTACAGGACTTCCGATATTTTGAACTCTGACACTTCGATACCCCGATACCTTTCGAGACCTTCGCACGACTTGAGAGGTTTTAAACCCCGTGCAACTCCTGTCAGATCGGATGGATGATGGGTATCTAAGTGAAGATCTGATGGTTCACAATCTTCTAATCTTGCACCTTGGCAACCCAGTCATAACCTCCTCACTTCTTTTTCAAATCAGACGACTGACGGGATTTCGCTAATTCTCTACAGAGAATTTTGACCGTCTGTTCCTTCCCTCTGACGATTCCTGTGAAGTGAACCAAGGATTCTTCCCCGGACTTATCTACCTGTGGCACAAACTTCCGATGCCTTCTAATCAATCAATATTCACCAACTCCTTGTACTGTCTTCAACAATTTCAAAGGATTTATCCTTCCTAAGCTTTCTCACAACTTCGAGTCTTAAAGAAGACCCTTGCACGCACTCCTTGCGGCAATCTTCAAACACTTGAAGTGTTGAACACTCTTCGACCTTGCGTACACTCTGCAGCGGTGGTCTCTTAATACTTTAATCAGGTTCGAAACTCGAAGATTTTCCTCGTTCTACGTGCTCCTTGCACGCTCCTATGCCTTACTGCACCTCTGTGTGAATGAGAACAAACTCTATCTAGTCTGAGCTTTCAGAGACAACCCTCTGAACACCTTGTCAACGCACTCCTTGCGAACAAATTTGACTGCACTCCTTGTAGGAACTTTTTCTCAGATAAAGAAACAATTGAAACTCATTCTTCTTAATCTCTCTCTCTCTCTCTTAGATTTCAAACATTCAACAAGAAATCATTCATACATAGCATAAAAGAAAATGTACAGCAGAAAGAGTAAAACATTCATGAGCATAACATTCAAAGATGCATACACAAAGAATATATGAACACCATGAGTATGAATCACAACTTTCCCGTATTAGTTCAGAACTTCTGTACATGGAGTCTGCTACACAGCTCTCTCTCTCTCTGTTTCTCCTCTATGCTCTCCTTACTCTTCATCATAATGTTACAATACACAATGAGGGTGTCTATATTTTGTTTTCCCTCTCTCATTCTAAACTGTCTAATCTATGCATTAAATCTACCTACTAACATAAATGCTTTCTTAGTCCTATGGACGAGAGCGGGTCGCTCAAGGTATGATTACAATTTATTAGTACGCCTCTCCTTAACTATCACATTTAAGTTTGGCGCATCCAATCTTCAAAATTTTTTAAACAATGTATCATGTGCTCAAAATGTGTTGTGGTTGCCCCACGCTCGCTTGACATTGGCGATGCTCCTGCATCACCTTATGTTCTGGAACATTTGGTCATCCAACGCCCGCACCTCCAAGTCGCTATGAGACACCAATTATGGGAAATATTCATCATGAATGTTTTTGTATAAATCAAGCCAGGAGGGCAGAGTTTACCTAGATGCAATACTATTGTCTGTATATTTGAAAAGTGGAGGTGGGATCACTAGCTTGTTCCGTGACATTTTGACCATCGGCTCCACCTTTGGGGAAAACTCCAACTTTTTAGTGGCTAAGATGGATGCCTCTCTGACTTGCTCATTTCCTCCCTTCAGGGTCTTTGGTGATTGACGTGTTAATGGTCATCTCAGTGGCATATTTCTTGCAATACAACAACTTAACTCAATATCCCTTCTATTGACAAAACTACAAAGGAAATTATCACAAATACTTGTGTGTGAAGATTTTCCTGGGTCGAGTACTCACTAGTCCCGAGATTTGCGATAAATACAACACAAATCAATCCTTAAGGGAAACTGGATCAACGTGATTTATCATGAAAAAATTAAATAGTTCTGTGTGAATTATGAAAGCATTCACAAATACATTCAAATAAATATTAGTTAGCCCCTCACACCTGAACTCATCACCCTTTAGCACATAGAATCTACTCTAGATGTTTATTTATTTCTTACATCGCGTTTACCAGCCTTAGAAGTAAATGCGATGAGTGAATTGATGACGCAAAGGGAGGTTGGAATGGTTTATCGAGTGTTTCATATGATCGTCGATTAGTGCACAACAATATTTAAGATCGAGAGTTAGGCACTCTACTCATTAGAGGATTTTATATATTTACACATGTTCAAAGTGCCAATACTGGTGGAGACGAAGGTATAACATTCCAGTGCATGCAATTTAATCGAGATACGATTGCAACATCTATTAAACTGTCATAAATATCAGAATGTGTACAGATGGGAAATATATAGATGAACAATCCTGATGAGTTCGAAGGTCTTCAGAGAGACCCAACTGATGGCCCAAATTGATCATCAATAATCGTTGATCAAGCATAAAAAGGGAGAAGGGCATGAGTTGAAGGATAAGTTTTTTCCTTTTCTTATTTTCCAATGCCGACGCCTATTGATGTTTGATGTCATCCAAATCGTTTGCACCTTTTTTCTGTGAACATCATCGGGTGTTGATGGTCGATGTTAATTGGTGTCGGGCAACAACCTCTTGTATTTTCTGGAAAGTGTTTTTTTGTTGATATCATCAATGCCCGACACTCTCGGTGTCGACCCTTTTATGAGTGAGATACACATTTGCACGAATGCTATTTGAAATGACCGATGCCCGATGTTAATCTATGTCAGCGTATTAAAGCAGTGACTGTTGGGTGTTGGATAACTTTGCTTCTAACAGTGATGCCGAAGACATTTCTAGGAAAATCATTAACTATGTTATGTTTTTTTCTGGTCTTGTGCAAAATATGAGATTTTTTTGGATTTTTTTGGTTATGTAAAGGAAATTCAAACCGTAAGAAAAACAAATAGACTAGGCAAAAAATGGTAAATATGCAACTTACATAAAATCAAAAGGAGACAAGGCAAACAAATGAAAGAAAATGTGGAACCCAAAAATTGAAAATTTTAAGGGTGTTTTGAGTGTTCAACACACTGCACTAAAACAACAGGTTCTCTACAAGTATACAATTTTTTGGAACGAAATTTCATCATTAAGGTACTCAAAACTTGCACGAACAAAAACAGATAACTTATGTTTTGTTGGAAGAATAGCATACCACTGTTAGAAAAAATAAAATTTGACATAGTTATTCACAATTTCTATGAATCAAAGTTGTATATTCGGAAAGGTAATTCAATTTCCTACTTTTCATCTTCTTACACCATATTCAAATTCATTATAAACGTACCTTGAATAATCCCTCCAAGTTAATAGATTGTTGTTTTTCCATGTTTGCATTACCACTAATGCGTCATGAGAGACCACCATTAGCTTGCACACACACACACACACACACACACACACACATACACACACACACACACACACACACACACACACACATACACACACACACACACACACATATATATGGACCGCTTGCAGTGTCACAACATTTTGGGTGTTTGGGTCTACCATGTGTAGGAAAAAAATCATCTCTATCCCATGATTCCAAATGCAATATGCCCATTATACAAATTGGAGCTTACATCTTTCTTACAACACATTTAGTCTTCCTCAAATTCACATGATCCTATGATTGAAATTTAGATCATCTCTAGTTAACCTTTTGTTCATCGAATCAGTGATATAATCTTTAAGCTTAATTTCACTTACATGTACCTGGATCGGATGCACAAGTTTATGAGTGACTTGTATTTTATTGCACACCGACAAGCCAATAATCCAAAGAACCATATTGTCGATTATATCTAGCAAGTATCGGGAGGGTTAAATAAAGAAAGTAACTTTGACATTGATTCACTACCGTCGTCGTGCATCTTTCAAGTGGCATAAAGGTAGAGGAGATATTCCAATAGGTTTAATCTCTCTCACTGCTCTTCACTTATTCTTTCTAGAGTAGACCCCTCCCAAGTAATATATGGTCGAGTGCATAGAGACTCTCTTCTCATTTTGATCCATGATGATGCAATTCTGTAGCATGCAGGCTGAAGCATGAGAGGGAAGAAAATACCAGGGCCTCAAGATTATAAATTTCAATTCCCACCGCACATAGTCACAAATTGTGCCCATACAAGGTCTTTGGACATGTTGGGAAAAGCTCATCTCTATCGCATCTGTAATCCCACAAGTTGAAAACTGAACCTTGAGAAGAAAAGATTGAGATTCAAGAAAATTGAACATTGAGAAAAAAAAATTGAGATTCAAGATTGGTATAAATTGCACAATGTTTTTGAAATAAGCATTGTATGCTTTTGTTATTGAATGTAAATTGTGAGTGTATGGTCTTGAAAATTGTGAATGTATAGGAGCATATTATTGTCTAAAAGCATATTATATAGAACATAAATTACAAGGAATTTGATATTTTCTACTTTCTATATTGATTCTTGCATTGTTGAGTGATTGCGTGTTTTAAACACTCAACAGTGATTTTGAATTTTTCTACTTTCTATATTGATTCGCAATGACGTGTTTTAAACACTCAATATGTATTTTGATTTTTCTGGTTTCTATATTGACTCTTGCATTGTTGAGTGATGGCGTTTAAATCACAATTTTTCTTTTTTTTATATGTATGTTTTTATAACTGAAAATTTAATTAAAAAAGGTTAAAAAGTCAAAAGTTTACGCAACCCACACTAAAAGGTTAAAAAGTCAATGGTTTACACTACCAGGGTATAAATTTGATGTTAACTCTTATTTATTTATTAAAGTAATTTTTTTTTAATGATAAGTGTTTTTTCAAAAGGTTAAAAAGTCAAAGGTTTACACTTGATGTTAACTCTTATTTATTTATTAAAGTAATTTTTTTTTTAATGATAACTGTTTTTTCAAAACTGCTCATTTAAATATTATGTTGATTCCAAAAGAAAAAACAAGCTCATTTAAATATTATGTTAATTCCAAAAGAAGAGACAAGGAACATGCCAAGAACAGTTTTGAAAAAACAATCATCATAAAAAAAAATACTTTAATAAATAAGAGTGAACATCAAATTTATACTCTGTTTAAACATTTGACTTTTAAACCTTTTCTAATTAAATTTTCAGTAATTATAAAAACATACTTATAAAAAAATTGTGATTTAAGCGTCATGACTCAACAATGCAATAATCGATATAGAAATCAGAGAAATCAAAATAACACGCCATCGCTCAACAATGCAAGAATCAATATAGAAAGTAGAAAAATTCAAAATATTTGTTAAGTGTTTAAAACACGCAATCACTCAACAATGCAAAAATCAATATAGAAAGTAGAAAAAATCAAAATACCTGGTTGAGTGTTTTACACGCCATCACTCAACAATGAAATATTCGATGTAAAAAGCAAAAAACAAGTTTATCATTTTTCATCTTCATCATTTCATTTTCCAACGAAGATGAACATTAACATGAGGATAAGTCTTACCCTGATGGGGTGCTACGTAGTACAGCCTGAACATGTGGTGGAGAGCCTGGCAGGGCCTTAAATATAGGTCATTGATGCCTATCTCTTCACCATTAAGATGGGAACAAGCCCAAGAAGATAGGTCCATGGGAAGAGTTCTCTCGTGCGCGTGAGGAGGATAGATGCACAAGGCACTAGGGGGATATCCATTATGGCTAATCCTGTCACGATCATCCTCATGTTTATCAGCGGTTATGAATGGGAGATGAGGCATTGTGAATTCGACCAGCCGAAGTCTGAGTCCTCTGAGCACTGGTGCAAATCTAGACACCCGGTTGATGTTATGGTCATAGTTATGCTCATCCACATGCCGAGGGAAAGAGGTCGACCTTGCAAAGGCACAGCTTGGTATTCTTTCGATGCTCCCCGGAAGAGACAATAGAAATTCGAGAGGGCGTTGTCCATAGCTCAAACATAGAGAGTCCACAAACAAAGAAAGCTCAAGACGCCTCCCATGACCTATGTGGAGGAGGTTTCTCCGGAAGAACCAATCCAGATTCCTCCGAAACACCTCCTCTTCACTGTTCCTGACAATTGGAATCCGCCAACCTGCTTTCCGGGCGAAGCTAAGCAACGTGCCACAAAGCGAGGAGGTGTACAGGAGAAATGGAAGAATTGATCGAGAGTGGACTGGATTTGAAAAGGCTGGAGGATATGGAGGAGGCGTACAGGTTGGTAAAGACGGCCTTATGGTGTATTCAAAGAAATCCGACGCTAAGGCCTTCCATGGGAACAATAGTGCGAATATTAGAGGGGACCTTGAACATAATGGATCCTCTGTTAGACTGCACATTCCCTTTTACCCCATCTGCAGTTTATGTGAATCCCACCAGCTATAGCGCTCTAACCATTGCTGATGAGATGGACTCGGATATGGCCTGTGAAGGTATCCAAGAGGTTTCTCAACTTGGGATTGGAATTCCTTAAACAAATCCAAGAGGTTTTTGGTGAAGAGGTTTCTAAACTTGGGAATGGGATTCCTTAAACTTCTTTTCAATCTGGAAGCTTGTCATGCCTTTGTGAATGTAAGATATTATCTTCCTTCATTATGATTACATATAAATCTTCATTTTTTTCCGTTGTGTTTTATCATGTTTTTGGCTATGGTCGTAGTTTAAACCTTCTACAGAATTGTTAAATCCTTAAATTTGAGTAATTATTTCTGTATAATCTTAGTGTTTGGATTTTTTCAACATGCTGAATCCATTTCTTCATTCAAAAATAAATTTTAAACAATAAACAACAATGATTTTAAACAAAGTTATATCAAGGTGAAAAAAACTATTTAGTAGAACAAGTAAACAACGCCTTTAAGATAAACAAATTTGTGTAATTTGATGACAATGGTTTTATAAAAATATATCTTTTTATTCAAATTTTGAAAATTTCATTAAAAATAATATTTATTTAATTGTACTAACCAAGTGCTCTACAATTTCAATTTCAATACAACAGAGATATAATTAAACATTAAATAAAATTAAATCTACTCAATTAAAAAACCATCTTAAAATGTTAACCAACTCCTATAACCACTTAATCCAAATTTAAAATAAATTTACACTGATTATTAAACACCAACTAATTCAATACATTATATTAAATATATTTAAATAAATAAAAATCTAGAAAGTATTTTCTCCAAAGTGAAAACCACTTTTTAATAATAAAATAAAATCAACCTTTAAATAGTTCAGATATCAAATTAATATGAAACACATCATAACATATCATAGTCATGTTATAAATGATTTGTTTTTTATGTCAATTGGGTGTAGCTTGGATGGTTGTGAGGAATGATTGTTATCCTCCCCACTCGCATTCAATTCTCATAATGACATGAATAAAGTTCATAATGAGTTTGTTTTTCATCGTCAACCCTTTAAGTGTCACTATGTAGCTATTGAAGCAATTTTGGGAAGCATTGTCTTCCATGTTGGTTATGGATCTTTTTTCATGCCCATATTAGAACTCATACCCATATTAGAGTACAAATCCTTGAGGATTCTTAGTTGCTTATCGAGATCATAGAAACTCCTCACCATAAGAAAAGAAACTTTTAACTTTTCTAACTTATTCCAAAGGTCCTCGACACCCTATCAAGAGATTTTTGAAAATCAAATAAACAACAAAAAAAACAAGTTTTTTATTTTATTTTTATTTTGTGATATGTTGATAATATTTAAAAATTAAAAATAATAAATATATTTTTAAATGTGAATTTGAGTAAAATATTTTAATGTAAATTTTAAAGTGAAAAATAAAAATATATAGGCATATTTATGAAGGTTCGATGATAACTTTCATCTTAGTGGAATTTTAGTGAAAATGACTCAAAAGCCATGGCTGTTCTTTGATGAACGTGAAGATCAAAGTAAGTCATAAATGTATCGTGAAAAGTCCCAAAACGTGAATTGAGAACCATTATCGTTTCTTACTGCCTTTATAATGAAAACGACTCGGAATCCATGGTTGTTCGCTCATAAACCTAAAAAAATCAAAGTTATATA
>ML780502.1:72969-110817 GCA_009831015.1 Picea engelmannii | reverse complement strand
CTTTGTAACTTGGAAAGCATCATGCAAAGAAAAGAACACTAAGAATTTTATATAGAGAAGACAAACCATTACTCAAGGGAGGCTAAGACTTAAAAAATCAGAAATAAACCACTATAGATCCATCTTAAGTATGGATCTATCATGCGATGAGAGGGATCAAATCCCTTAACATTCAAATCTATTTTTACCTTGAGGGATTTGATCCCTCTCGACGCATGATAGATCCATAGTTAATATGGATCTATGCCGGTTCCTTACCTTTCTTAAGGTTTGATAGAACAAATTTGATCTCAATGGATGTTAACCATCACTATCATCATCATATAGTAACATCGTTGCTAAAAATAATAGAAACCAAATTCTAAAAAGACTTGTGTCTCTGATTTGAATTCAAATAATTCCAATTTCTATAAATGTAGGTTTGAGGATTTTCATGGAACCAGACTAGACAGATTAGGGAAAAGTCCCTCCAATAGATCATAGCCCAAAAAACAAAATTTTTAATATAGAATCATGCTAAATTATAAACAAACACCACAAAAGGAAGTCATTGGTCTAGAACCGTGGAGAATAAAAATTGTGTTCCGTTATATTTATGACTTTGAGAAATGATTTCTCACATCTAAACTCATTCAAGGTTGTCAGCAAGAAGCTGATGTAAAATGACAATGGGGTGATCACAAATGTGCTCACACTGGAATGCATGCACATTCCTAGGAATTCACACATCTTCCTAATGTGATAGGCTTGACATCCTTTGAACTGTCATGAAGGAGACCACATTATCTCCTCAACAACAATGCTTTCACATTCTTAGGAATGTGCACGAGTTCCTAGAAATGTGCATGTGTTCCTAAGAACGTGTGTGTAATCTAGGAACATGTGCACATTCCTCTAATAAAAAGACCAAATGGGCATTGGTTGACCTATTTCACATCGTCTGAGCCACGTGTTTTGAAGATATATTGAGAGATTTGTTGATTGGATTTTTCTAATGTGGCATCCACACTCTCCTAGCATCGTCTTCAATTGATTATAACTATGTATCTGGAAATATATATATATATATATATATATATATATATATATATATTTTAATTAATTTGTTTAAATGTATCAAAAACAAACCTAAACTATATTTTCCATTATTAAATTACTATGAACTTAATTAACATGATTCCTGGAGAAAACTAAAAATCAACACCACCACATGAAGGCACACAAAATCCTAACCCAAACCAGAAAATACAAACATGGAAATTGACGAAGGGTTGAGGTCTCTAAGAACTCTTACTCAAGACTTATGGAGTACTAGAGAGATCTCAGGATTGTTGCTAACTAGTTCCTTGGACACCATTATATCTTCCATTACAAGTGCCCAAGGCCAATTAAATGATATTTCCAATTACAGGGCTAAAATGTTTGAATTTTACATGAATGGGATAGATAAAAACCAAGTTAAAGACCTAAACATTACAAAACAAGAGCTCATGACATTGGCCAGTGATCCTGGAATAAAATTACATCCACCTATCAAAAAAATGCGCATTTGTATTGATTGGTGCACTTACAAACCGTTTTTAGATAATTGGATGGATAAGTGTTTTATTTAAAAAAAAATACCTATCTGTAATAATAGGGAGATGCCTCTATATTTTCTTAGGAAATTATAGGTAGAGTTTATGTTAGGTCTCCATGTAAACTAATTTGACATTGGATAATTACATGGGGTGGTTCATGGGTCCACATAGGACAAAGAAAATTCTAGGTGTGACCTAATGCTAGGTCCTCGCCCTCCTAGGCGAAGGCCTAACCCACCTATTCAATATCCTCACATCAGAGAAAGCATAAACTAGACACAAGCATCTGTATTCACCTTGAATCAGAACTTGGTGAAACACAATAGTTTTATAGTATTATCTTGGTATGAGCTACCTACAAGTGATGTTGGGAGAGGGGTTGATCCGTCAAGTCTTGTAGTAGAGTCCATCCAGGAGAGGGAACAAAGATAGACTAGAAATTTGTGTGACCCTCTCATATGGCCGAGCTAAAGAAAAACTTGTTATGGGCCAACCACTAGACATGAGAATTTGTTAAGTGCCATAGATATAAATATAAAAACATGTATAAGATATCCAATAATAACATGGAATGCTTCAATATTTTTTAATTTATGAAACCTTTATGGTAGGGAAACACCTTACTATTGATGTTTTTAAGGATGACATCCAATACTCCTATTCACTTGCCTCTTTGAGGGGGGAAACTCCTAATGAGCTAAGATCCAAATAAAATACTCTTCAACCATTGCCATTCATTTCCTACACCTATTTATATAGTACTATATATTCTTAAAACTTTTTATATAATACTATATTCCACCTAAGAACATTCTATAGAATGAACCTTCTTATAGGTGGAACCTTCTAGTAATCCTTCTCACATTTATTATGTTCACACTAGGCCTTATTTACTTAAAGTGGTCTCCATGCATAACAATACATAATAACCTCTCTATTATTGTTCCCCTTGGGTACCTTCTAAGGAGCCCCATATTATCCCTCTAGCTACACTAAATTCCATCCCCCTTATAAAAGAATTGTCCTCAATTCTTGTTATGAGGAAGTACAACCATATACTAGGGTTACATGGGTAAATTTGGACCATAATTCTTAGGCTAGAGAGTTATGGTACCATATAGAAGTGATAGCCACCATGTTGAAGTAGTCTCAACTCCATTGTAAACCTAGGTCCCATGTCTGAGTGTTCATGTGAATTCCCCTCTAAAGATATCAGGACTCAATAGCTAGCTGAAAATGGTGCTCCAAATGTTTACAATGGTCACGTGGATCAAAATATGTAGATTCTTCCATATCCAAAACATCATCCACATAACACACTAGTACATGAAAGTGAGCAAACTAAAACATAGTATTCATATAAGACTTGTGGTTCCTCTCCATAATGTTCTCTACATGAGTTGGAGTAGAGTCATGATATAGAAGATGAAAGTGGTTTTCATCCCATAAATGATGGTTATCCATATGCCAATTATCATAATCGACCTAGAAATCATAGCAAGCATAGACTTCTTGATTATATTCTTCCATGATGTAAGGGTATATGATCCTCATAAGATATATCTCTGTGGAATATTGAATATCTCGAATAATTCTTTTATTCTCATGAGGGTTTGAACATCTCATAGATATTTGTATAGACTCGTGAATACTTGAGAGAGAATATCCATTGGAAGCACAAAATATAATAACCAAGAGAAAGCTCCAAAATCCTCTATCCAATGGCATTGATATGGTAGTGATCTGATCACCCTATCAAAAAATATTAACTTTGTAGTCTCACGATCATCACAAAAAACCCTAAAAAAATATTTATTTTAAATCAATGATATCTTCACTTCTAGAGGTCCAATTCAAACAATTTTTTTTTTGAAATTGATTATTTTTCTAAGAGGAACTTATATATACATCTATTTTTTTAAATTGTTACACCAAATGCTACATAAACTTGCAAAATGTGTGGACATCCTATGAAAAACCCTAAAAAATGTTGATTTTAAATCAATTATATCTTCACATCTAGAGGTCTAGTTTAGATAATTTGTTTTTTGAAATTGATTATTTTTCCAAGAGGAAATCATAGATATGACTTATTTTTCCAAATTATCTTCACAAATCTACAAGAATTGACCTAAGTGTCACGACCCTCTTTTTTCTTCATTGGAAATCCCATAAAATAGAAAACAATTACCCCTTTTCTTGGCCGAAGAAAATGTTGAGGAAAGTGATATGATACCAATTGTTAGGTACTATATATATGAATACAAAAAAATATAAAATATATCCAAGAAAAACATGGAATGCTCCACTGTTTATTACTTTGAAACCCTTAAGGTAGGGAAACACCATACAATTGATCTTTTTAAGGAAGGGATCCACTCCTGTTCAGCTACCTCTTCAAGGGAGAAACATTCTAATGACATAAGATCCAAATACAATACTATTCAACTACCCCCATTACGTTTCGTACACCTATTTATATAATACTACCTACCACCTAAGAACATTCTAGAAAAGGAACCTTCTAGTAAGCCTTCTCACATTTATTGTGTTCACACTAGGTCTTATTTACTAAAAGTGGCCTGCATAAATAATAAGTTCTATTTTAAAAATACTTTTTATTATTTTTATGCACACATGTGCATTTTACCCAACCTTTAATTTATTATTTTCCTTTTTCCTAGAGTTAGATTTTATCTCAATTCATTTTAATTTATTCAGTATTTTTATTTAGTCCCTTATTTAAACATATACTTAGACTTAGTATTAGAATTAGGATTAGAATCTTGTTAATATTCTAAGTTTACAATTTATTGACTAAATAAATTTTATTCTAACACGGTCTAAACAATTCATTATTTTCTAGGCCACCTAGATTTATTGACTCACGTTTAATTAAGAGACATGCCCTTCAAGATGCACTTCTATTCTCCAAGGGTGCCACTCGCCTCTGAATTGTTTTGGAAGTTTTTCCTACCCTTGGAGTCAAAACTCCATTCTGTCGACCTTGTGAGAGACTAAGGGATTCTAAGGAATAAAGATTCTTACTTATTGTGCACCCCTTAGAATTCTTCATGGGCGACTGTCTCAGTCCAACCTCACGACATCGTGGACCTCTCGAACTAGGTAATCGTTAACCTACAGTTTAGGTCACGACGAGATTGCTAGTAGGATGTGACAAGGACAATGCCACACCTCTCCCTCAAATGTTTGGTTCCTGTGCATGACCCCTTTACTCCTTATGTGAGTCACATTAGCAAGCATCATCAATCCTGTATCCGCTGACAAAAACAATTTCAATAATCCATATACATAAATCATATTGTAATCGATCATATATCACATGTGAAGAAAATGAAAAATACTTAAACAAAATGCAATCCACTCCCTGACTCAATCTAGAGTCTAAGGAAGTCCATTGATGTCATCAATATCCATACCATAGTATGTGTCCTTCACGCTTAGGAGAAATACTCAATAATATATGTCAATACATGTACATCTGAAAGTAACATATAAATTACAATACATCATCATATATATCTCATAATCACGACAGAATCATAATGTACCATATCCGGATCACTTGCATGCAAGTGTCCTCAAAGAATAAGTTAATATAAGTGTGATCAGTAGAATGAGATGTTACATACCACCCCTCTTGTTTTAAACTTCATCCTGAAGTTTGTACAGTCTATAAATGCAAGTAAAAATGTATATGACAAATATTTACATATCTAATCTATCAAAAAAATAAGGAAATTGTTGACGCATATCAAATGCATCCTCCCACATAACTGAGTGTGGACTATAGTTGTCCCACTGAAACTTGACCTAATTGACTACTCGATGTCATAGTTGTCGAGTGCGATGGTCCAAATTGTGGATTGGATCCTCCATGATAGAACCCTCATACGACACCTACAAAGAACTTATGTCAATAACATGTGACAGATCACTAATATAATGTCGTAAAACAAATACATGAAATATATCCTTCATTTGCCTCAAAGAATCAGAAAAGGCTAGTCGATAAACCACAAGCCCTTTCCTTTCCACAAACTTGAAAGGTCCCACAAACCTAGGAGAGAGTTTAACACCCTTTCCAAATTTGATCGAACTCTTATGCGGTTTTACCCACAAGAACACTCTGTCACCAACATCATAACCATGGTCAATGCGATGTGCATCAGAATAACACTTTTGTCGATCTTGCGCGTATTTAATCCTCTGTCTTATCGATTGCATATGTTCTTCAATTTCTTGGATCACTTCCGGTCCCACTAGTACCCTATCCTCTAGCCTATCCCAACTCAGAGGCATCTGACATGGATGTCTGTAAAGAAACTCAAACGGTGCCATATTTTTCATACTTTGATAACTATTGTTATATGAAAACTTTACTAATCATAAGAAGTCCTCCCAATTCTTCTGTTGATCCATCACATACATCCGAAGCATGTCCTCTAAGATCTGTTTCGTTCTTTCTGTTTGTCCATTTGTTTCTGGATGATATGCGGTACTAAATTTCAATTTCATTCCCAAATCCTGTTGGAAACTAGTCCAAAAATTTCTTGTAAACACCGATCCACGATCAAATATGATATTTCTTGGTACTCTGTGAAACCTCATTATCTCAGTAAAAAAAACTCTAGCTATGTCTGGTGCCTGATACGTCATACGTACTGGAATAAAGTGTGCACTCTTCGTCGGAGTTTCAATGACCAAAAAAATCGAATCGTGTCTCCTTTCCGTTAGTGGAAATCCAGAAATATAATCCATTGAAATGACCTCCCATTTTGATTCAGGAATAACATGTGTCTCTAACAATCCTGTTGGATGTCTGTGTTCAGCCTTCACTTGCTGACATTCTAGACATATCTCCACATAACTAGATATGTCCACCTTTATCCCTTTCCAGAAGAATAAAGGATTAAGGTCTTCCTTCATCTTCATGACTCCTGGATGAGCCATAGATACTACTCGATGAGATTTTCTTAAAATAAAAATTCTTAATTTGTCATCAGGCAGTACGTAAATTTTGTTGTTATACCTCAACAATCCTTCGTTATCAAATGAATAACCTGCATACTTCAGTACCATCATGGTATCTTCTTCAATAATATTGTTAACTTCCTTGTACCAATCATCATAAATCTGTAGAGCTAAAATATTTTCTCTAAGATTCATCTTGAGAGGTATTACTGAAAATATGTGTGGTCTTTGAATTAACGCATATGCTACTCTTTTCACCATTCCTTTAATGTAAGTAATATCGAAATCATATTCGATAATTATTTCAGATCAACGCCTTTGTCATGCATTCAGGTTACTTTGAGTAAAGATATGTTGCAATCCAGAGTGATATGTCTTTAACTTGAATTTTCATCCAATTAGATAATGTCTCCAAAATCGTAAGGCATATACAATTGATGATAAATCATGCGTCGCGTAATATTCTTCGTGCCTTCTTAATTTCCTTGAACTATAAGCGATTACTTGACCACATTGCATACAAAATCTGCATAAACCTTCCTTGGATGCATCTGTGCATACCAAGAATTCTTTTTCCATGTCCCGAACCTTCAATATCAACACTATCGTTAACAACTCCTTAATATTTTGAAACCCTTCAGTGCATTTCTCTATCCATACAAATTTCTTGTTTTTCTTCTGCAATTCCATGATTGGATTTTCTATCTTTGAAAAACCTTTGATGAATCGTCAGTAATATCATTCTAAAACCATAAAGCTATGTACTTATTGTACATTTATCAGAGTTGGACATTCTATAATAGCTTCTAATTTCGCTGGATCCATAGTGATACCTTCTCCAAATATGATATGTCACAGGTAATGAATCTTTGATTGGTAAAAATAACATTTCAATAGATTCCCGTACAATTTGTTTTATCTTAGACACTATAGAACCAATATCAAGTGTTTTTCATGCTCTTCTTTCATCCGAGAATAAATTAGTATGTCATCAACAAATACTTGAAAAAAATTGTTCAAGTATTCATAGAATACCCCATTCATCAAACTCATAAATATGCCCGGGGCATTCTTCAATCCAAATGGTAAAACAATAAACTCATAATTTTCGAATCCCGTATTAAATGTGGTCTTAGGGATATCTTCTTCCTTAATTCGTAAATGATGATATCCCTATTTGAAGTCAATATTCGAAAACATCGTTTCTCCCTTCATATGATCAAACAAATCATCAACTCTTGGTAATGGATATTGGTTCTTGATCGTAGCTTTGTTCAATTCATGATAGTCAATACAGAGCCTCCATGACCCATCCTTCTTTCTAACAAATGACTGACGCATCCGATGATGATACGCTTGGACATATAAGTCCTAAATCCAACAACTCTTTCAATTGCATTTTCAACTCCTACAACTCTGGTGTCAACATCCAGTATGGAGTTCTTGCAATTGGTTCTTGTTGGTTGTGGAGCTTGATTATCTTCCTGATTCAGAGGTCTTTGTTTCAATCATATTTATACCCCATGAAGGATTTACACCCTGGAATAATGTACACTCCTCCACGTGGGGGAGTGCAGGGGGGTTACCCCCACTGCGGGGTTCGAGGGCAAGCTTTTCCCCGAAGGAAAAATTGCAAATGTATATTGTAATTTCATAGTTAATCTGGATCGTTCATTATAAGGTCGTAGATCTGACGGTAGAATTTATGTTAGGGTTTTTTCCCTAGAAGGAAACCCTCTTTTATGATGGAAATGTATTGCGGCTATGTATTATTGCGAATATTGTATTTTGAGTGAGGAGACTATGAGAGAAAGAAGAGCAAGTTACAACGTGTGTGTTGTAGGTTGTATCCCTTCATTTGATGGATAATAATAAAGGAAGGACCTGCCAATTTCTCTAGTGGATGTAGCCCACACTGGGTGAACCACAAATATCTGTGTCTCTATTATATTGTGTATCTTTTGTGTTTTATTTCCGCATTTTTTTATTTTATTTCTCTGTGGTCCTGTTTTTCTAACAACTTGTATTAGAGAGAAAGGTAACTCGTAGGAAAAGAGGGTTCCTGGTTCGAGTGGGAGCAATGGCAGAAGATGGAAATTTTAGGGTCGAGAAATTTAACGAACAAAACTACCAGTTATGGAAGATGCAGATGGAATATTATTTATATTAGAAGGATTTGTTCCTACCATTGGGTGGAATAACAAAGAAGCCGACAACCATGAAGGACGAAGAATGGGAGATTCTTGACAGAAAGGCTCTAGGAATGATACAGCTGAGCCTGGAAGCGCCAGTGGCTTTCAATATTTCAAAAGAAAAGACAACGAAGGAGTTGATGGACGCATTGACTAAACTGTATGAAAAACCCTAGGTGTCCAATAAGGTATTTCTAATGAAGAGATTATTTAATATGAAGATGTCATAAGGTGGGTATGTTGCAGATCATTTAAATGAATTTAATAAGGTTACTAATCAACTAAGTTATGTAAAAGTGGAATTTGATGATGAGGTCAGGGCTCTTCTAATATTGTGCTCATTTCCAGAAAGCTGGAATGACTTGGTCATTGCTGTAAGTAACTCTATCTTTGGTTCAAACACTTTAAAATTTGATGATGTTGTTGGCATTATCCTAAGTGAGGAAATGCAACGAAAAATCACAGGTGATACATCAGATATTGCATTAAACATGGAGAACATAGGAATAAAAAAGGATAGAGGAAAGGGCTCAGGGAACTACGAGAATTCTAGGAAAGGCATATCCAAATATAGACTCGAAAATATAAAGTGTTGGAATTGTGGGAAGAAAGGATATCTGAAGAAAGACTGCAGAGCTCCAAAGAAACAAAGAGATGGACAACATGACAAAAATTAGGAAGAAAATGTAACAAGTGATGTGTTACAAGATGCTTTGATTCTTTGTATGGATAATATTTTTGAGTCTTGGCTAGTAGATTTAGGGGCTTCATTTCATGCCACACCCCATAGGAAACCTTTTATAGATTATGTTCAAGGTGATTTTGGACAGGTTCATTTGGGTGATGATGCACCATGCAAAATTGTTGGAATGGGAAAGGTAAAAATAAAGCAAAGGAATGGAAAACAATGGTTGTTGAAAGAGGTAAGACATGTTTCAGATACAAGGAAAAATTTAATTTCAACAAGGCAGTTGGTAAGTGAAGGTTGTATATCCATATTTATAGATAAGGTGTGGAATGTCACCAAAGGATCATTGGTAATATCAAAATGAGAGAAGGTAGGTACATTGTATTTATGTATTGGTAATACTGACTCTTCTATCTCTTTAGCTTCTACAGGAGTGGATACGACACCGTGGCATCATAGGCTTGAAAAAATGAGTGAGAAGGGGATTCATATACTTCACAAAAGAAATTTATTACCAGATATTAAACATATTGATTTGGATTTCTGTGACCATTGTAATTATGGAAAACATAAGAGAGTCAAATTTCTCAGAGTCAGAAAAAAAAAAAGAGTGAAAGGTTAGAGCTTGTGCATACAAATGTATGGGGACCAAATTAGGTATCATATCTTGGCGGATATCGTTATTATGTCACTTTTATTGATGATGCAACTAGAAAAACTTGGGTTTATTACATTCCACAAAAATATGATGTTTTTAATTATTTTAAGAAATGGAAAACTTTGGTTGAGAATGAGACACGAAAAAGGTTGAAGTGTCTCAGATCAGAAAATGCAGGTGAATATTGTAGCAAGGAGTTTGATGATTATTGTTCATACCATGGGATTCATAGAGAGAATACAGTTCCAAGAACACCACAAGAAAATGGTGTGTCATAAATAATGCACAAGACAATCATGGAGCATGCAAGGAGTATGAGATTGCATGCTAGTTTTCCTTTGCAGTTATGGGAAGATGTTGTAAATATTGTTGTTTAATTAATAAACATAGAATCTTCAATCTCTTTGTATGGTGGAATTCCATAGGAGGCATGGACAGGTAAAAAGGTAAACTATTATTTTTTGAAGACTTTTGATTGTGAAGCATTTGCCCATATTGATAAAGAAAATAGAACAAAGCTTGAGAAAAAAACCAAGAAGTGTACCTTTATTGGATACGGTGTTAATGATTTTGGTTATCGCTTATGGGATTATGAAAATCAAAAAATCGTTAGGAGTAGAGATTCCATATTCAATGAGAAGGTCGTGTACAAAGATCAGTTGTAGGGAAAGATACAAGAAAAAGACAAACCAGAATACACAGTGCTTGATGAGATTACTGAAAAAGAAACTCCAAAGGTACTAGAAAACCAAAATGTACAACAACAAGAGAAGAAGGTAACTCAAACTCCTGCAAGTGTTGTAAGAAGATCTACCAGGTTAAGTAGACCCCTTGAACGATACTCTCCTTCATTGTATTATTTATTGTTGACTGATTCTGGTGAACCATAATGTTATGAAGAGGCAATGCAAGTAAACACTAAAAATAAGTCGGAGCAAGGAATGAAAGAGGAAATGGATTCCCTCGTAAATAACCGGACTTGGGATTTGGTTCAGTTGCCAGCAGAAAAAAGAGAATTGCAAAATAAATGGGTTTACAAGTTGAAGGAAGAAGATGGAGGAAAAAAATGGTAAAATGATAGAATTGTTGTAAAGGCGTTTGCATAAAAGAAAGGTATAAATTTTGATGAAATATTTTCTCCTTTTGTTAAAATGACTTCAATTAAGACTATTTTAAGTCTTGTGGCAGTAGAAGATTTGCATCTTGAACAATTAGATGTAAAAACAAATTTTCTCCATGGGGATTTGGAGGAATAGATTTATATTCAACAACCACAGGGGTATGAGGTCAAAGGGAAGGAGAATTTGGTATGTAGGTTGAAGAATAGATTGTATGGACTAAAGAAAGCTCCAAGACAGTGGTATTTGAAAGTTTGATAGGTTTATGATAAAACAAGGTTATCGTAGATGTCATTCTGATCACTGTGTTTATTTTAAATGACTAAAATATGGAAGCTATATTATCTTGCTATTATATGTAGATGGCATGCTTGTTGTAGGGTCTAATATGCACGATATAGATGTGCTCAAGAAGAAATTATCTAATTCATTTATGATGAAGGATTTGGGTGCCGCAAATAAAATCCTTGGTATGAGAATAACAAGAGACATGAAAATTCGCAAATAGACATTGTCTCAGGGTGAGTACATAGGGAAGGTGTTGGAGAGGTTTAGAATGCAGAATGAAAAACCATTTAGTACGCCTTTGGCCAACTGTTTGAAATTAACTAAGGAAATGTGTCCTAAGACATAGGAGGAGATATAATAGATGTCTAGGGTCCCTTATTCATCAACAGTTGGCAGCTTGATGTATGTGATGGTTTGCACAAGACCAGATATTGCACATGCAGTGGAAGTTGTGAGAAGGTATATGAACAATCCAGGTAAAGAACATTGGGAGGCAGTAAAGTGGATTCTCAGATATTTGAGAGGTACTTCTACTCATGCATTATGTTTTGGAGGTTCAGACACTATTCTACAGGGATATATGGCAGGTGATAAAGATAGCATGAGGAGCACCACAAGGTATGTTTTTACTATTGGTGGAACAACAATAAGTTGGATTTCGAAACTACAAAAGGCTGTTTCACTTTCAACAACAGAGGAAGAGTAGGTTGCTACTACAGAGGCTAGTAATGATATGATTTGGTTACAAAGGTTTATGGAGGAATTGGGAGAGAAGTAAGAGAATAATAGGTTGTACTGTGACAGTGAGAGTGCAATTCATCTTGCAAAGAACTCAACCTTCCATTCGAAGACTAAGCATATACAACTTAGGTACCATTTAATACGATCTATTTTGGAAGATGGACATTTGAAGCTAGAAAAGATACACACTAGCCAGAATCCTACAAACATGTTAACAAAGGGAGTAACCAGGGAGAAATTGAGTTCCTACTCAATTCCAATTGGTCTTCAAGAATGAAGGTGAAGATGAGAAATTTCCAGGTCCAAGAAGGATCATAGTCCAACAGATACAACAACGATGGATTTGTTGAGATCGGTCTCCAAGTGGGAGATTGTTGGTTGTGGAGCCTAATTATCTTCCTAATTCATAGGTCTTTGTTTTAGTCATGTTTATACCCCATGAAGGATTTACACCCTGGAATAATGTACACTCCACGCGGGGGAGTGCAGGGGGGGAGGGGGGGGTTAATCCCCTATGGGGTCCGGGGGAAAGCGGGCCCTTGGCGGGGGTTCGGGGGTGAAGCCCCCGAAGGAAAAATTACCTTGTAAATGTATATTGTATTTTGATAGTAAATCTGGACCGTTCATTATAAGGTCACAGATTTGACGATAGAAGTTATGTTAAGGTTTTTTCCCTATAAGACAACCCTCTTTTATGAGGGAAATGTATTGCGGCTATATTTTATTGTGAATATTGTATTCTGAGTGAGGAGACTGTGAGAGAAAGAAGATGAAGTTATAGTGGGTGTGTTGTAGGTTGTATCCCTTCATTTGTTGGATAATAATAAAGGAAGGACCTAGCAATTTATGTAGTGGACGTAGCCCACACTGGGTGAACCACATATATCTGAGTCTCTATTATATTGTGTATATTTTATGTTTTATTTATTCATTTGTTTTATTTTATTGATCCACGATCCTATTTTTCTAACAGTTCCGTTCCAGGTTTCAAATATATGGTAAACTCAATTTCTCTTTCTGGTGGAAAACCTGGTAGTTCCTTCAGAAATACTTATGCAAACTCTGATACTACCAAAAGGTGTTCTAATCCTCCCACCTCACCCTTTTCATTAAGTTCTAGGATGGAATATAACTTGCATCCCTTGCACATAATTTTCTGTAATTGTAGGGAAGGAATAAACCTTAGTGAAACTCCCTGGTTTTTTCCTACAATCACTCTACTCTATTCCAAATCATCTATCAAATCTAATCTCTTTGTCTTGTAGTTAAGTATCGCATCACGCGATTCTAACTAGTCCATGCCAATCACTATGTCATAAGATTCTAAGATTGTGACATATAGATTTTCCTTCATTACAAAAGAACCCAAGTTAATGCTACAATCCTAACCTTTCTTCCAAATTTCTATTTGAATTCCGATGCTATTTCTATGTATCTAAACTTGTCCTTATCGACTGCCTGTATCTTAATTCTCTTAAGCACTGCACTAGAATAAATCTCTCTATAGCTCCTAGATCTATCAAAATACTAAAATTTTGATCAACGATCATACCTGATGTCTCAAGCACGGTGGAATAGTACTTGGCTTGGTGATTATTCACCACTACATGCATCCTATGGTCCTTGCAAAAATCTCCAACTATGGTGGGGCTTAATGATCCGGCCACTTTGTCCTTCTCAATCGAACAATCTCATTGGTAATGTGGATCTCCACATCTTCAACATCCATTCTTCAGTCCAATGCTCTAAGTCCCCGAAGTAGAAGTTGTTGGCCTAATAGTCTGTGATCCTAGTTTGTTTTGTTGATTAGAACTAAACTGTTGTTGTTTCTGTTGTGGTGCTCTATAGGGAGTCCTTTGCTGAGGAGTATGTCATCGCAATGTTGAGAATACAGATCCTCTGTGTGTATCATGGTGCCCAATTTTTTTTATAGCTAGTGTCTGATGCTATTTCACTCTTGGTGTCACCTGTTCAGTCTGTATAGAAAATGTCCTACCCTGACCCTCACTGTTTATCTCTACCTCAACTATGAGGGCCTTCTGAACTGCATCGTGCAACGTTTGGGGCATCAAGATCCTCACCTTAGCACAAATGTTGAAGTTAAGGCCAAACACAAACTTGTTGACCTTTAACTTCTCTGTTTTCAGATGCAGAGCATATCTAAGTAGCTCCATGAACCTGACCTCATACTCCAGTACTATACGAGTACTCTGTTGTAAGGTGTTGAATTCATTAAGCTAGCGCTCAATGAATTCATCGAACAAGTACATCTCCCATAATCATTCTTTGAACAATTCCCATGACACGTCTTCAACATCCATGTTTAGTTGAGGTAAGTGTGTCTTCCACCAAAGTATAACACTCCCCTTTAGTTGAAATACCGCCATGCAAAGTTTCATGTTGGATGTGTAATCGTGAAGTGCAAATCACGTTGCCATGTTCTGCAACCATGCCTTAACGACTAAGCCGTCTGTGGCACCCCAAAACTCGAGAAATTTCACCTTCTCAAGTTATCTGTGTATGCTAATACTACATGTTGGAGTGCGCTGTGAACCCTCATTGGGCATAAACGTTCTTCCCTCATCCCGATCTAGATGATTGATCAACGCCTCTTACATCCTCTGGAAGGATCTCATCATACCTACCACATCTCCAACAACAACCTGCTCCTGCTTAGTAGTTTGCTCATCTCCCTAAGGGTTAGATCCCTCTAGCATGGATACACTTGGAGGAGGCATACATCTTCCTCCTGCACCACGACATCTACTTCCCCTACGTCCTCTAACCATGATTACTTGCATGGAAAATTTCAAAATTTATTAGTGATACATATTTAATCATTTATTTAACACAGTGGAAGGCGTAATGGTTCTCTTGTCGTAGTGTTGAAGCTGCTTTGATACCATATGTAGTAACTCTTTAAGTTAGAAGAAGAAGAAGAAGTCCATGAACATAACAATAGTAGTGTATAAATTTGATTTTCTTTTATTTATTTATTTATTTGTTTTATTACTAACACTTCATCTATACCAAGCACTTTCACTTGACAAGAAACTCTTAAGTTCCACACTGTCGAAAATAATACATCTAGTAAAACACTTAATATCATGTACAAACCTCCTATCTAGTTAACTCAAGGATTTCAGATTTGCGCAAATTTAACATTTAACTTCCATACATGTGTAATTTAAATTTCATCACTTATTAACATAGGTTATTATTCAGCTTCGCTTCCTAGAGCATTATTGCGAAGTCATTATCATTTCATTATTATAGGTCAATCAATAATCTTAAACACTATGATTAATGTAATTTATCTCATTAATTATTAATATCAGTCGTTAATAATTTTGTGTTCATTAATACTATCATTAACATGGGAAATCAAGACCTAACATAAGAATCCTTGTAGCAGTAAAATAATTCTTCATTATTTAATCCATCATTGTAACAAAATGACATCTATAAAAATATAATTAAAATATATACCACTATATTCACATTACCAACAATATATATAACCCAAGTTTACTACAAAATATCCACTATATAGAAGTAAGTTTCTTTATAAAAAATAGAAGTTCAACACTAAAATTTACTATACAACCCACGGGTCCACTACACTTTAGGTAGATGAAGAAAGTTTTAGGAATTTTTCTATACTCAAACTCTTATAAACATCACCATTCCGATCTACTGAAAATATGTTATGATACACGTAGGAATCAATAATTAGTGAACACTTTCGATACACTATGCTAAGATTTGACAGTGGAATTATTCTGAGTTTCATTATAAGTAAGTGATATTTAATATTAACTACACAAAGCATTCTCACTGACTCCTAAGATATAGATATAGATTGTGTAGGTAACCATTAATGAGGCCATGCCTAACCAAGAATGCAGGCACTCAATATACTAAGGAAAAATACTAAACCAAAATATAACCAACAAGAATTTTATTGGTATTTTAAAGACATTTTGTTTCACAGACTTTGAGAAACGATAATATTACATGCATCTCTATTAACATCACTTGCAATAATTTACACAATATCTCCAAGTAAAGGTTTATGTAAAGAATAATTTATTTATGAAAAAGAAATTCCAATCTATTTATCCCACGTCTCATCATATGGATTTTATACATTTACAATAACAGTTACATATCCAAACATTAATTTACATGATTATTCATTAAGCAAATGAACGCCATTAATGGATTCAATATGATTACAATAAAAATGACGTTTTCAAAACATAACCTTACAGAATTATTTGTTGGGAAATTAAACGCCAATAATGGATTCAATAAGTTTATAGTAACAAATACGTTTTCAAAACATAACATCACAAAATTATTTGTTGGGGCAAATAAACGCCAATAATGGATTCAATACGTTACAATAACAGATACGTTTGAAAACATAACATTACATAATTATTCGTTCGACAAATAACCACAAATGATCTATGCCAGTTTGACATACGACCTCAATTTATATACATGTTCAGAAACTTTACAATATAATTAAGAAACTCTAACTAAACAAAATTAAGCTTGATATAAATACCGTAACAAAATAAATATTGAATGTATGTGAAGATGATATTCAACTTCAAGGCAACGCACACCTCCTTCTTGCCTTCATCTGTTATAAGAGGATTTTACCAGTACCTCCCAACCAACGCTAGGGGTACTCTTCTCCCCCCTTATCCCCCTGGGCCGTAAAGGGACCACACACAGTAAATAAATAAATAAATAGCACCAAAAATTTCCTCTTCAAAGAAGAGATTTCACTCTCTTCAAGATTTGAAATCCCAACTTTCACAGGTAAAACTCAGTCCACATAAAATTTTGCATCATATCAGTACATCAAAAGTGAGATCTTTTTCCCCTCTTCTCCAATTCCTTTATAGAAAAAACCCCAATGACACATGTCCTCGTGCACAAATAATTAAATTTTTAATTAATTTAATTATGATTATTCACCCACACACTTGTCACACTCTCTCCAAGTTGCACAAGTAATTACCTTTTTTATTATATTTAAAAAATCATTTTCCCTCACATTCCCCAATGTGTTCATATTTTTGCTCTTAGACGTCTCTTAGTTCCCCAAATTCTCATTTAATGAGTGTCCCCTAACTAGATCTTAGTTTGAGTTGGTTTATGAGCATTCTTTTAGTTAGACTTAGTGGTAGATTGACTCAAGATACCATTCTATGGTTACACCTATTCTCTCATGTTTTAATTTCTTTCAATTTTAAAAATCTCTTTTATTATTTTTATGCACACATGTGAATTTTACCCAACATTTAATTTCTTATTTCTCTTTTTCCTAGAGTTTGATTTTATCTCAATTCTTTTTAATTTATTTAGTGTTATTATTTATTCCCTTATTTAAACTTAGACTTAGACTTAGTCTTAGACTTATGCTTAGACTCTTGTTAGGCTTCTAAGTTTATAATTTACTGACTAAATAAAATTTATTCTAACAAGGTCTAAACAATTCATTATTTTCTAGGCCACCTAGATTTATTGACTCACGTTTAATTGCGCGACGTTCCATTCAAGATGCACTTTCATGCTCCAAGGGTACCACTTTCCTTTGATTGGTTTTGGAAGTTTGTCTGACCCTTCGATTCAACACTCCATTCCGTCGACCTTGTGAGAGACTAAGAGATTCTAAGGAATAAGGATTCTGCCTTATTACACGCCCCTTAGAATTCTTCATGGGTGACTATCTCAGTCCACCCTCACGACATCGTGGACCTATCGAACTAGGTAATCATTAACCTACAATTTAGGTCACGATGAGAGTGCTAGTATGTTGTGACGGGGACGCTGCCACACCTCTCCCTCAAATGTTTGGTTCCTGTGCATGACCCCTTTACTCCTTATGTGATTTGTATTAACAAGCATCATCAAGCCTTGATCCATTGACAAAAATAGTTTCAATAATCCATATACATAAATCATACTGTAATCAATCATATATTACATGTGCGTAAAATAAAATACTCATACAAAATGCAATCCACTCCCTGATTCGATCCAGAGTCCAAGGAAGCCCATTGATGCCATCAACATCCATAACATGTCACGTGTCTTACACACTTAGGATAAATCGTCAATAATATATGTTAATATATGTACATCTGAAATTAACATATAAATCGCAATACATCATCATATATAACTCATAATCAAGACATAATCATAATGTACCATATTCAGATCACTTGCATGCAAGTGTGATCAGTAGAACGAGATGTTACACAACAAAACAAGTCAAACTAGAGGAATCAAGGTATCCAACCTCCTATAAACATGAGATTTTGTCTCCTCAAATGGGCTACCAGCCAAAACTCAAGGGAAATTGTCTACACCTACCTCCAAGAGCGCTCCCTGTGAATTTATGACCACTTATGATAAAAAAAAGTTCAAGAATATAGATGTAGGGATGTGATCCCTCATTTACTCATCACTCTCCTTGATTAAGGAAGGGAGATCTAACTTTCTAGTTATATATAGGCCTCTAGTCTAGGAGAGAGATATAACAAATTTTTGGAGAAGCATTGCATGTAATTGTTATACAAGACATTTTGTTGAATACTAAGAGCTTTGATGCTATTGATGTACTTCTTAGATTTATGAATAAAATGGTTTTTCTTTCATTCTATTAAGATTTTTTTCTAGGTTCCTTGTGCTTCTTGGGTAGGGCCCATCCAAGAGGGCTCAAGGACCCTTTTTACTATTTTTGTAGCTTTCATGCATAGTAGTTGTTTCTTAGATAGTGTTTCATTCTCTATTAAAGTTAGATTTAGTTTTGCATTAAAAATTTCCATTTCTATTAAATATTTTGACTAACTAGCCAGTTGTAGCAGCATCCTGCAGAAACATTCAATAACCTTCTTGAGAACCTCTAAGTGCCTCCCAAGGCTAATAACCATACATTCACTTCATTTATTTTATAGTATTGTTTTGTCAATTCTTTTAAATACTTTCATTATATTTTTAGACTTCATTTTTGTTAGGGACCTAACCCCTCACGTAGGTAGAATAATATATTCCGATGTAATAAAGGTCAATATTAATAAGGCCTAGAAATAAGGAAGAATAATTCGAATGTAAGAAGAACTAATAGAAGCTTCCGCTTCTAGAATGATCTTCCTCTAGATGGTTCTTTTGATACACATATTTAGTATAAATAGGAGTCGAGGGTATGAGAACTGTTGTCTTGGATATTATTGTAATAGAGCTTTGCTCAATTGGAAGCTGCCCCCTCGAAGAGGCAAGTGAACATTGCTCTCAGAATCAAAGTGCTCTTTCTATTGTTATTCTGATATCTTTTCCATATTATTATGGTATTATTTTGGTTATATTGTTGTTTATCTGCCATTGCTAGCATTTTATTTCTGTTCTACATACTTTTTATATCTGGAATATTATAAGTGGTATAAGAGAACTTTCCTCGGCAGAAAATTGTGGGTTGAATTTTTTTCCAGGGTAGAGACGTATTCCAGTGTCTTTAAGCCATAGAGATCTATCGTTACATGCATAAACCCGCAGTTGAGGGATTTATACACATAGGAAATACAAGTTTTACTTAAGCACAGATCTGTTGGCCACCCTTGTAACCGTTGTTGGTACGTCTTCGAGTGGTAGCGCATCATACAACACCTGTGTACAGATCAACCTAGATTTCCTTAATCCCTCTTTAGATAAACCAATTGGCCGCCTGAATGCTATAGTGCCATTGAGAACAACACTCTGGAAGATACTCTCTAGTACCGGGGTAGTCGGGTAGTACGACTAAGGGTATGGTCTAGCCTCCTTAGTTGGTGCCCTGAAATATTGGGTCGAGTACTATTGTTGGACCCCGCACGTATATTAGAGATCTATAGCACAGGGAAAACCCTTGTTTGTAGAACCCTTGAATACCTAACCCTTGGTGATGGAAAAAAAAAATAAAACAGACAAGATCTATTGCCGTGTAACTGTGTTCAAGTTGCCAAATCATTACACATTTCTTCCTGGTTAAGCATTTGGGCATTTCATCACTGCAGTATTTTTTAGACCGGGGTATAACTCCGCAGGTATAAGTCTGGAAATTTTTGCACCATTATTTGAGACCTATTCCATTGTATTTATCTCTTCGCCCTTATCACATTCATATCTACCATTTTCAACAAATGTTTTGACCCCACCCGCCCCTTTCCGGTTCCCTCGTCATCATGGCCCATACCCCTAGACAAGACTTGGAAGCTCGCTTCAATACATTGAAATCTAATTTCAAGAGACCCAACAAGAAGTGAGACAACTTAGTGCCAATATTGCCACCATCAATAAAAAAATGCATTCCTCCATCATCGCCTCAATCACAGAACTCAAAGAAGACCTCAAACAAGACATGACTACCCAACTTGAATATGTCGCTTCGATGATCTTCACCAAGCTGCATATCTCTGCAGATCCCCCTTTGTCTGACCCACATTTTCATACCGAAGATGAAACTTCCTCTCATTCCCATAATTTTTAGCGTGACCTACGACTTCCGCGGGTGGATGTGACCAAATTTGATGGCTCGGATCCCACTGGTTGGGTCAATCAAATGGAAGATTATTTCTCTTTGTACGAAATTACAAATGACTTGGCCAAACTCTGGTATGGTGTTCTCCATCTAGATCAAGAACGTTGGCAATGGTGGCAATGGAGAAAAATTGCCCGTTAAGGGTATTTTTCTTGGAAACACTTTGTGGCAGAGATTTATGAATGCTTTGACACTGACACCAACCATTTAGGCCTTTTGACAAAGTTGAAACAATCTGGCAAAGTGAAAAACTTTATAACTTCTTTTGAGCGACTAGATTTTCGTATAGAGGGCATGTCTAATTCTTTTTTCCGAGAATGTTTTATCAGTGGCCTCAAGGATGAGATTCATGCCCATGTCCTCATGGCTCAGCCTCAGGGTTGGGTGGAGGCTACTAAACGAGCTAAGGAATCACAACAGGTTGTCTCTTCTCAAAACCAGAAACCCTCCTTTATTCCTTGCACTAAACCAATAAATCCCACTCCTCCTTCTACTCCACTAAAGATCCAAAAATTGACCAGGGTCGAAATGGTTGAACGCCAACTCAAAGGCATTTGTTATAATTGTGATGACAAATATTTTCCAAGACATGAGTGTAAGGAACAAAATTTTTTTATGGCCATCTCAGAGGATGATTCATAAGAGTATGTTGAATCCCCTCTTGTGTCTGAGTCACCTGAACCCATCGACATTTCCCCTCCCTCAGACCCTCCCAAAATAGAACCGGTCATTTCCCTAAATGCTCTCACTAGCTTCTCTTCTCCCCAAACCCTCAAAATAATTAGCTACATCAAGCATAGGAAGGTCATCATTCTTGTTGATAGTGGAAGCACCCATAATTTTATTCATCGCCACATTTCCCAAGAAACTAATTGCTATATCCGTGCAGTTAATAATTTCCAAATCATGATTGCCAATGGCAGGTCCATGAAATGTGGAGGGTGTTGTGAAAATGTGCATCTCCAAATTGGTGACTACGACCTGAAATCTCATATGTTTGCTATCAACATGGGTGGTTGTGACATTGTGTTGGGTGCAGACTGGCTAAGGACTTTGGGTCCCATTCTCATGGATTTTAAGGAATTAACCATGAAATTTGACCAAGAGGGCCAACAATATAAGTTCCAAGACATCACCGTTGGTTCCCCTAAGATCATTAGTTCCCATCACATGGAAAAGCTGCTCAAAAAAGGTCATTCAGGCGTTATTTCCCAACTCCATGCCATACAAGCAACTGAGACACCCTTTGTGTCGTAGGGCCTCCAATCCATCCTCTCTAAACATCAAGTGCTTTTTTCCACTCCCCATGGAATCCCTCCTTCTCATGTTGTTAATGATCATTCCATTTTCCTTGTCGCAGGAAGCCTTCCTCCCAATATCCGTCCTATCGTCACCCCTTTTTCCCAAAAAAATGAAATTGAGAAAATGGTTCAAGAACTGCTTAACGCAGGTGTTATCCTCCCTAGTACGAGCCCCTAGTATTCTCCTGTGGTCATGGTCATGAAGAAATAAGGTTCTTGGCACATGTGTCTTGATTTCTTCACCCTCAACAAACTCACCATTAAAGACAAATTTCCCATTCCTATCATTGATGAACTCTTGGATGAATTGAGTAGCACCTAGTTCTTTACTAAACTTGATCTTCGTTCTAGTTACCACCAGATCCGTATGAAAGAGGTAGACATTCCTAAGACTTCCTTTAGAACTCATGAGGGCCACTATGAATTTTTGGTCATGCCCTTTGGTTTGTGTAATGCTCCCTCCACTTTCCAAAGCCTCATGAATCATGTCATCTGTCCTTTTCTTTGTCATTTTGTCTTAGTTTTATTTGATGATATCCTCATCTATAGAAAAACTTGGACAAACCTTTTTGCTCATGTGGATCGAGTTCTCCATATACTCTCTTAGCACAAACTTTTCCTGAAACAATCCAAATGTGCTTTTGGCACCTCAGAAGTCGAATAATTGGGTCATCTTGTTGGAAATCACAACGCCAGGGTGGATCCTAAAAGGATTGAAGCTATGCAAGACTAGCCTCACACAAAGACTCTCAAAATATTGTGTGGATTTCTGGGCTTAATAGGTTATTATCACAAGTTTGTTAAGAACTATGGAAAGATTGTGGCCCCTCTCACTGCACTCCTTAAAAAGAATTCTTTCAACTGGACTACAACAACTGCTCAGGATTTTCAAACCTTGAAGATGGCCATGTGCAACACTTCAGTCCTAGCACTTGTTTATTTCAAAAAGACCTTTGTCCTAGAATGTGATGCTTCATGAAAAGGAATTGGTGTTGTCCTTATGCAAGAGGGTCGACCTTTGGCCTTTACTAGCAAACAATTGTTTGAACGAAATTTGGGAAAATCAATCTATGAAAATGAAATGTTGCCTATTCTGCATGTCGTTGATCTTTGGTGCCCTTATCTATTGGGGCAATGCTTCCAAATTAATACCGATCATCAAAGCCTCAAGTATTTTCTGGAACAATGGAATTCCTCCCCAGAGCAACAAAAATGGGTGACTAATCTCTTTGGATATGATTATGAGATCATTTACAAGAAAGGAAAAGACAATGTGGTTGCGGATGCACTTTCCCAAAAATATGAAGATGAAGGGTCCCTTTTCTCTCTCTCCTTCATTGTACCAGATTGGCTCCAAGTTGTTTGCCAGGAATGGCTACACGATCCCAAAAGTTCGCATCTGATACAACAATTGTAGTCCAATTATCCAGTTTCCCCAGAGTAATCTTGGCTCCATGATGAGCTTCGATACTATGGCCATTTGATTTAAGTAAATAGTCAAAACTTAAATCCACAGTACTTTCTAAGCTTCGTGCTACACCCACAGCTGGGCATTTAGGGTTTACTAAAACCTATGATAGGGTCAAATGTTATTTCTTCTGGGAGGGTATGAAATAGGGCGTTTGTAATTTTGTGGCTAAATGTGATTTGTGTCAATGCAACAAGGGACAAACAATCAAATCTCCTGGCACACTACAACCTCTTCCGATTCCACCTGCTATTTGGAAGGATATCTCTATGGGATTTTTTGTAGGCTTACCTAAATCATGCAATAAATCAATCATCATGGTGGTTGTTGATCACCTTTCCAAGTATGCTCATTTATGTGCTCTTCAACACCCATTTACAATATCCATTGTGGCTCAACTTTTCATGGATCAGGTCTTCAAGATTCATGGCACGCCACAGTATATTGTTTTTTATCGCGACCCAACTTTCACCAGCAATTTTTGGCAAGAAATGTTCAAGCTACAAGGCACCCAATTTCATCTCAGCACAACTTATCGTCCCGAGAATGATGGTCAAACTGAAGTTGTCAACAAGTTTTTGGAAACATATTTGAGGTGTTTTTCATCGGAAAAGAAAAATTAGTGAGCTCAATGGTTTCCACTAGCTGAATAGTGGTACACCACTTCATACCATACAACTACCCGCATGACTCCTTTTGAAGTAGTATATGGACAAAAGCCACCTTCAGTTCTCTCATATTTACCAGGTGTCTCAAAGGTCTAGGCGATAGATCAAACACTTACAGTTCGAGAGGATATTCTCTGTACCCTCAAAGAGAATTTGGTCATGGCCCAGAATCGCATGAAGCAATAAGCATATCAAGGTCGCTCTGAATGTCAATTTGCAGAAGGAGATCAGGTGTTTCTTCGACTGCAACCTTACAAGAAAAATTCCCTCAAGGATAACCATTGTCAGAAACTGGTGCCCAAATTTTATGGTCCTTATACCATTCTCAACCATGTGGGATAGGTGGCCTATCAGTTATCTTTGCCCAGTCATTCTAAGCTACATCCTGTTTTTCATGTTTCCTACTTAAAGAAAGTGTTTGTAACTAAGTGCCAAACACAAACCAACCTTCCCGAGTTAGATGAAGAAGGATCCATTTGGCTACAACCAGAAGAAGTTTTGGACCAGCATGAGCGTCGCCTGCGTCAGTGAACCATCAAGGAAGTGTTAGTCCAGTGGAAAGATACAACCCCAGTAGATGCCACTTGGGAACCATCTACCATTCTGCAACAATTTCCACATCTCAAGCCTTGAGGACAAGGTTGCTTTTAAAGGGGAGGACATGTTAGGGACCTAACCCCTCATGTAGGTATAATAATATATTCTGATGTAATAAAGGTAAATATTAATAAGACCTAGCAATAAGGAAGAATAATTCGAATGTAAGAAGAAATAATAGAAGCTTCTTCTTCTAGAAGGATCTTCCTCTAGATGATTCTTTTGATAGAAATATTTAGTATAAATAGGAGTCTAGAGTATGATAACTGTTGTTTTGGATATTATTGTAATAGAGCTCTGCTCAACTGGAGGTTTCCCCCTCGAAGAGGCAAGTGAACATTGCTCTCAGAATCAAAGTTCTCTTTTTGGTGTTATTCTGATATCTTTTCCGTATTATTGTGGTGTTGTTCTGGTTATATTGTTGTTTATCTGCCATTGCCAACATTTTATTTCTATTCTGCATACTTTTATATATGGAATATTGCAATTTTTCCTCCTGTATGAGTATCCTATAGAAACTGTGCAAATTCTGTAGAAATGCACAGTTCATGTAGTAATATCATGTAGGTCTGTTGTAGCTTCAAATTTTAACTTAGCGTAGTCTTAGTATAATTTCATTTCCATTACAATTTTTCCGTCATAATTTACAAATTTTACTTTTATCAAAGTTCTCTGTCATATTTTCGGATTATATTCCTCTTTCCCGATTCATTAATCTTTGATGCAATAGAATAAGTTATTTTCATGCACTTTAGTTTAGATGCACTTTCAATTTGGCGTGTTTCCTTCAAGCAATTAATTTAGAATTTCTTCCTGTCATTTGATTTCCTGCACATACACAACGTTTGATCCTTTTTAAAACCATTTCTATGAAAATTTCATACTGCACATACAGTGCATAGCACCTCTTAAGTTTTTACAAACCCCGGGTTGACAAGTAAAGTAAGATATCAAGAGTATAATAAATCATTGTTGATATTCCTCTGTCCATCACTTTTTGGTGTCATTGTCGGGGAGGTGCTGAAGTTTTCATATTATTTTCTTTTTGTTTTATTTTGTGTGACTTGGAGAAGTAAAAAATGATACATCAGTCACAAGGCCAACCTCACTATTTATGTAGTGTAATAACACAAGTGCTTTCACTTTGTGTGAGTATTGATACCTCCTTGTCAAACTCTCTTTTTGCATTAAATATAAAAAAACAAAATTTCTTTTTATTTTGATTTCATGAATGAGTAGACCTAGAGATAGTAAAGGAATTTTTTTACCAAAAACCCTCACCACAACAATAGGCCCAAGCAATGTAGATATTGGTCCTAAAACACTAGAAGATTTCTTGGAAAGGGAAGCTAGAAAATTTGAGGATCTTTCAAAAGAAAGTTAGTCCTCACCTAGTCTCATGGTCGAAGAAGAAGAAATATTTGAGTTCCTTATTCATGAATCTAATGGAGAAGCCAAGATGAAAAATATTAATCCTTTTTCTTTACTTCGTTTTCATGGGCTTGTCTCTAAAGATCCTGATACTTTCTTGTTTGAGTTTGCAGTTATATTCATGACATATGATTATACCACTGACGAAAAAAAGGTCAAACATTTTCCTTCTACCTTGAAGGACTCAACTCTAAGATGACTTACGAGTTTGAAGAAGAAGAGTGGTTCTAGTTGGGAATCTAAGTACGCGGGATAATAGGATAAGAAAAGTAAACATCCAAAGGACACTGTAAGGAAATAATTTCTAACAGTCTACAGGTAACCATGAAACCACAAGCAGAGAATTATCACTTCATTTTGCTGCATTCATTCCATTTTTTTTGTGATTTGACTCATGGTCACTGGTGGGAAATTTCATGATCATTAAACAACAAGAGAAACCTACCCTACATAAACCAATTTTTTCTTATTTTCCCACAAGTTACAGTCTTGTAGACTCTATTATGAATTTGTATGAACGTTCCATTTGTTAAATTCTCTCAGCCCAACAAATTAATGAACCTGTAGTCAAATCCTCTCCATACTAAAAAAATTCCTTCTTCAACCTTCGTCGAAATACATCCTGCATAATTTTTTATTTTACACAGTTTTTCTAGAACCCTATTTCTACAAGAATGATTGTAGAAAGTTGTTCTGACTGAGGATTTTTCTTGTAAAACTATCATATTTCCTTTTCCTTTCAGAAAACTCTTTTCTATCCCTCCTCGTCATCCTAAAATAAAAACAATCATGGGAGTGAGATTTAAGAGAAGAGAACCTGTTAGGATATTTAGACGCTTACGAGTTAGTAAGATCTACTTGGTCTATTGTGTTGTTAGGTAAAAGTGTGTTTTCTAGTGTGTTTATTTAGTATGAATTAGTATGCATATGTAGTTAGCAAATCTAACGGTCACGATATGTTCCCGACATAGAGTGATCCGACGATTCATACTCTCCTCGATCTTAACAACCATTGATCTGTGGCTTAACACTCGATTGGTCCATGATCTCTATTTAAAGAGCATGGAGGTTCATTTTCTGATGATCAATTGTGAGAAACTCTCTTGTAAAATCTCTTTGTAATCTTTTTCTTTGCATTAATAAATTGCTCCAAGTGGTTGTGTTGGATGGGGCCGTGGATGTTTCCCCATAGGGGTTTTACCACGTTAAAATATTGGTGTGTTGATTATTGATATGGTTATGTGAGTGGTTACTGAAGGTTTTCGTCCTCTGTTGGAATACATGTGTTTTCGAACATGGTATCAGAGCCTGTTTGAAGACCCTCTCCTGTTGAAGATCGAGATCGTGAAGCCGAGTTGACTCATTTCCACTTTTTGTCATTTCTGTACATTTTTGGGCTGAGAGGACTGTTCCATTGCATCCGGAGCTCTCGTTTCAGTTAGAAACACTTTTCCTTTCACTCAAAAAGGTTTCCATTTGCCCAAGATACGACCATTACAGTCAGATCCGGAGGTATAAAGCTTGAATATGCATTTTTAAAATTTTTTGCAGAGTAGTATTTTGGTGTTATTTCGGTTTTTATTTATTTATTTATGGGTTGCTACTCTTTTAGATCTGCGTATTCTCTTTGCCTCGCGCCTTGTGCAATCTTGGAAAATCAGAAACATATAGGAAAAGGTGCATGTTCCGGGTAAGCTAACCGAGATCTAACCCTTGTTGTCATTGAGAAGCGAAATTTTTTTCTTGTGTGAAAAGAATATTTTTTTAGCACGCTCTCCAAGGCCGTCTTCAACAACAACAACAACAATCCTCCTTTTGAACATTACAATATGTTTTGCTAGATCATTTGGTTAAAAGTTGTCTTATTAAGTAAGAAGTCTTGAGTTCAAGTTTCTCTTTTGTTACCATTTTTGAAAAAGTTCATGCTAAAATTGTAAAGTGTATTTCACTTCAAGTATAAAAGTGAATCACTATAAGTAGCTTTAATATTTTATTTTAAAGTTATTTATTTTGCATGCAAATTTTCTGTTATAAAATAACTTCATTGTAAAAGTGATCCCCACTTCTCTTTATAAAAGTGGGTCACTTCATAAAGCAACTTACATAATCATGTTGTCATTTGGTTACCGATTGTGCCTTTTTTAAAAAGGGCATAACTCTAACATCGGAATTTTGTTTTCAGTGCCGTTTTTTTTTAAACCACATAACTTTTGTAGTTATTTCCATCCATATCATCTCCACATTATCTACATATTTAATACGACTTCTACAAGTACTATCTTTCTTACCAGCAACAACTACTTCCAATGGAAATCTCATATGGAAGATTTATTAAGAAGTAAAGGCTTGTACCGGATTACCTTGGGAAAGGAAAAAGTACCCATTGATGCTGATAAGAAAGCCAAGTGAGATAATAGGAATGACGAAGCACGTGGAATAATCAGAATTTCCATCTCTCCTGATTTAAGGTACCACCTTCAAGATATTGATGACCCCAAAGAAGATTGGGGCACAATTGAATTTGTGTTTGGTAAACTCAATATTATTCGAGCACAAAAGTTAGAAAATCAAATACTGACCTTGAGTCCAAATGATTTTTCTTGCCTTGGAGACTATCTATCTAGGTTTAAAACAATCAGAATTTTATGTGAAGAATGTAAGATAAAGATGGAGGAAGAGCGTTGCATCTATCTTATTCTTTCTAAGCTAGGTAGTGCATATTTTTTGTTTGTATATACCTTTTATGCCATGCGAGAGGCTCTAGGGGAATAAGCTTGTGAAAAACCCAGTCTTGAGTCCTTTTGTTCTTCTTTGATTCGAGAGGAAGATAAGCTTGTACAATTTGGAGTGATCAACACTGCAGGTCCCTCCAACAAAGCCTTAGTTTCCCAGCAGAAAGATAAACCCAAGTATTCCAAGAAGCAACATCCTCGCTACAACAACAAACAACAAAAAGGTCCCAAACTTGCTCAGACAACTTCAGCTCCTACTGGTGACAAAGGAGAAAAATATAAAAATAAGAATACTAACAGACATTGCAACTTTTGCGATAAAGATGGTCATGATGAGTCCAAATGTTTCAAGAAGATGACAACTTTAGAAGAAACGATAAAGAAGCACAACATCAATATTGATTCTACTTCTTCTTCTCATGGAAATGCACTTTCTACTTCTTATTTTTCCTTCAATTCAAATTCTACTACTACTTCTTCTTCTTATGAGTGGCTTATTGATTCAGGAGCATCTCATCATATGGCTAAGGATAAAGCCATATTTTCTTCTCTAAGTGAATGTAACACCAATAAAATATTTGTTGGTGATGATAGATCTCTTAGTGTTGTAGGATATGGAACAATTCAAGTAGATAATGGTCATTTCAATGATTTATTATGTGTTCCAAGTCTTTCTTGTAACCTTCTATCAGTATATCAAATCACTCATTCAGGTGAAGGTAAAACCATTGAGTTTTCACCTCACCAAGTTGTAATCAAGGATCTAAAAGATCCTAAGCATGTTCTTGCAACTGGAATTGCTGATGATATTACCAGGTTGTACAAGTTTGACAACTTTGGGTCATCATCTTTTTCATCGGTTTTTGTTGCTCATAGAGATGACTTGAGCAAACTTTGGCATGAGCGGTTTGGTCATCTAAACTATCTCTCATTGCAGCAACTATGTAATCAACATATGGTGACTGGTCTTCCTCTTGTTTCATGCAGAGATGGTGTTTGTGCCAGTTGTGTTCTCGACAAACATCATCGGGACAATTTTGACAAACGTGCCTCTTGGCACGCCTCGGGTCCTTTGCAGCTTGTTCACATTGATTTGTGTGGTCCACTTTCTTCTCCTTCTTTTTCTGGGTGCAAGTGGTTCTTAACTTTCATTGATGACTTTTCCAGACGTACTTGGGTTTACTTCTTAAAACTCAAGAGTTAAGTTTTTGACCTATAAGGCCCTTGTAGAAAAGAAATCTGGACATCAAATTCAAAGGTTAAGAACAGATAATGGAGGCGAATATGTGAACAATAATTTTACAAGCTACTGCACTACACAAGGAATCTGAATTCAACACACTGTTCCATATACACCACAACAAAATGGTGTTGCTGAGAGAAAAAACTGCACATTAAAATAAATGGCTAATTGTATGATCCAATTTAAGGGATTAAGTCTAAAGTATTGGGCGGAAGCCATCAACTGTGAAAATTACATAGTAAATCGCACTCCCACAAAGGCTCTTAAAAATATAACATCGGAAGAAGCTTGGACTAAAATTAAACCAGATGTAAGTCACTTCCATGTATTTGGCTGTATAGCATGGGCTCACATTCCTGATGAGAAAAGGAAAGAATTGCAGCTGAAAAGTGAGAAGTGTATATTTGTTGGTTATTCTGAAGATGTCAAAGGTTACAGACTTCTTCAATCACATTTTAATGAAATTATTATTAGAAGATATGTTAAATTTGATGAAAATCTCTTAGCCTGTGAGCCTAATTCGACAATTGTGCCTTCTTTGGCTTGCGAGCCATTTTCGGTGTTTGTGCCTTGTTATGATCTGGTTTATTCTTTAGATGATGATAGTGAGGATGAAAATCCACCTTCGCCTACTCACCCTCCTCTAGATTAGTCCTTTAAACCTGAACTAGCACCATCTCCACCGCTTCCTAGATGGGTCTGTTTAACACGAGAAGCAACTGGTGATCTTTTCGGTGATCCTTTAGATCAACGTCGGACACGTTCACAGTTCCAACGAGCCTCTTCTTTTTTGGCTCAAGTTTCAGAAACTCATGATCCAGAGACATTTGCAGAATCTTCAGGTCATCCATATTGGGATACAACAATGAATGAAGAGTATCGTTCTTTAATGTCAAACGATACTTGGGATCTTGTACCTCTTCCAAAAGGAAGAAAACTTGTTAGATGAAAATGGGTCTACAGAACTAAGTATGCATCAGATGGAAGTGTTGAAAGACACAAGGCTCTGTTAGTTTCCAAAGGATTTTCCCAAGTTGAAGGAATTGACTATAATGAAACCTTTGGCCCTGTAGCAAAAATGAATTCCATCCACCTTGTTCTTTCCCTTACTGCCTTACATAAATGGGAGGTCCATCAGATGGATGTTAAATCTGCCTTCTTGCACGGATATTTGCAAGAATAAATATACATGGAACAACCTCCTGTCTATGTCCAGAATGACTCTAGCCTTGTTTGTCACCTCAAGAAATCTCTTTATGGTCTCAAGCAAGCTCCCCGAGCTTGGTATGCCAAAATGGATAGCTTTATTATTTCCACTGGATTCTCTAGATGCCATTCNCTGATCCTAATGTCTATACCAAGAAAGTAGGAAGCCATCTCATAATCCTTGTCCTTTATGTTGATGACCTTATCCTTACTAGTAGTGACTCAAAAAATTTAAACCATGTGAAAACCAACCTTAAGAAGAAATTTGAAATGACAAACTTAGGCTTTTTTCACTATTTCCTTGGCATCCAAGTTTTGCAAACCAATGATGGAGTTTTTCTTTCTCAGTCTAAGTATTCTTGTGACCTTCTTCGTCGCTTTCACATGGACGATTGTAAACCAACCCCTTCTCCCTTCCAGTATGGAGTCAAGCTTTCTACCACCTATACTTCTCCTGAAATTGATGCCACCCTGTACCATCAGTTAGTTGGTAGCCTCTTATACTTGACTCATACTCGTTCTGATCTTTCCTTTGTTATTGGTCTTATTGCCTGATATATGCAAACACCCCATGAAAGCCATTGGAAAGTATCTAAAAGGATACTTCATTATGTTCGTGGTACAGTTCAGTTCGGGATACATTATAGTTCAAGGGGGACTCCTTTATTGGTTGGTTTCACTGATTCAGATTGGGCTGATGACCCTGATGATCGGAATTCTACTGTAGGTTATGTTTTCAGCCTTGGTTTAGGATCTGTCACTTGGGCCTGTAAGAAACAACAGGCTATTTCACTTTCTTTAGCAGAAGTAGAGTACCGAGCAATGGTAAATGCAATTCAGGAAGCCCTGTGGCTTCGAAAGATCCTTTCAGAGTTTGGATTCCAACAACAACATCCGACCAGCCTTTGGTGTGACAATCAGAGTACCATCAGGCTCGCCAAAGACCTAGTTCAACATCAGTGTAGCAAACACATTGAGCTACACATGCACTTCATTAGAAAGCTAATTTATGATCAAGTTATTGAAGTTCTCTTTTGCCCTACAGAAGATCAAGTTGTAGACATTTTCACAAAGTCTCTTACAAAAGTGAAGTTTTCTAAACTTCGATCTATGTTAGGAGTTCAAGAAGTTGTCATTAAGGGGGGACAGGCTCTAATGCCTCCTTCCTTCTCCTATTGTGTAACTATTGTAAATCCTTCAATCCTATCCCAAGTTGTTCTTAAGGGAGGATGTTAGGATATTTAGACACTTAGGAGTTAGTAATATCTACTTGGTCTATTGTGTCGTTAGGTAAAAGTGTTCTTTCTAGTGTGTTTCTTTAGTATGCATTTGTAGTTAGGAAATCCGACGGTCATGATATGTTCCCGACATAGAGTGATCCGATGGTTCATACTCTCCTCAATATTAACGACCATTGATCCATGTCTTAACACTTGTTTGGTCCATGATCTGTATTTAAAGAGCATAGAGGGTCATTTGTCGATGATCGATTGTGAGAAACTCTCTTGTAAAATCTCTCTGTAATCTTTTTCTTTGCATTAATAGACTTCTCCAAGTGGTCGTGTTGGCTGGGGTCGTGGATGTTTCCCTGTAGGGGTTTTACCACATGAAAACATCGTTGTGTTGATATTTGATCTGGTTATGTGAGTGGTTACTGAAGGTGTTAGTCCTCTATTGGAATACCTGTGTTGTCAAACAGAACCAAGAGAGCCTTCCAGGGTTTATGACAATCCTGAGATAGTGGGAATTTTCCAGAAATGTGAATGGCTGGGTTATTTTGAGAGATGAAGAGGGTTTGATGATGAGGTAGCCATGGATTTTGCCCATAATTTTTAGAGCATAAGAGATCGGAATTTTTTTACTATAATCAAAGGGCTAACCATCAGGGTTAACGAAACCTCCATTAGCAAAGTCTCTAGCCTACCCTCAGGCATTCCTTGGGACAAATAAGAAATGCAGGAAGCCATTAATTCCAAGAAGACATTCTTCCTTCATAATGAGAAGCCCGATGAAGATAAAAATAACATAAAAATGGAGTCTGTCCCTCACCCTTGGCAGGAGGTTGCATATTACATCATTAAATACATTACTTGAGAGGGTAGGATGATTGTGGTCTATTCCTAACATTTCAGACTATTGCATCAGCTTAGGCATCCTCCAAATCAAGAACTGCACCAAAATTCGAGTATTCCCAATTTTCTGCTCCAGTTCGTCAAAGAGATGAGTTTAAAGGTACAAAGAGGGAAGCAAGAGTTCCTAGCACACCATGGCCTCATCAAGATAATAGTCTCTAATGCTCTTAGGATCTTGAAACATAGAATTATGTGGGAATATTTCATCAATATGGATAGATAATCTTTTGAAGAAATATAGGAATCCATGAGTGAAGAAGAAAGAAACAAGGGAGAGAAAACCAAGAGACTCACTAAGCCCAAGAAGGAAAAACAACAAATGAAGGAAAAGAAACAAAAGATAAATGAATAATATCAAGAGGTGGTTGATGTTTTAACTACTTTGGGGACCCCTACAGTCAGTCTTGTGAAAATATCCACTGCAAAATGGGTGTAGCTTATAAGGAGGAGGTCCAATGGGATCATGAGAAGTAATAAGAAGAAGATCTGAATGCCATCAGTCCCACTCACTATAACACCCAAAGTAGAAGAATTTAAGGACTCTCCTACTCCGGAAAAACTAAAAGAAATAAAGGGGAGGGATTCTCAAGAGGAGAATCTGATTAAAGAGGAGATACCAATAAAAGGAACCTCTAAAAATAAAACTCCTGCAGAGAAAATTATGTATGAAGTCATGATGGAACTAGAGAAAGATAAGGTTGATGCCATAAAGTGGAAAAGGGTGGTAGGAGATAATAAGGGAAATATTAAAGAAGAGGTTTCTCAAGAGTTGGAACAACAAATCCAATTAATGAGAGAGAAGTTGCAAATTATGATTATGAAGAAAATAGATTACAGTTAGAAGTTGAAGGTCGAGAACCAAAAACTCCAACAACCGTTGAACAAGGTAAAAAGAGATCTACATGAGAAGAAAGAACAAGTGGGGATCATGCAAGAAATAGTCAAAACAATAACCAAAGTATTTGAAATGCTGGAATGTAGGCCACTAGCTAGAACATATACACTATTCCTAAAAGAACAATGGCACAAGAATAATATCACACACTTAGCCAAGTTTGTGAAATTCAACCCAGATACACCCAAATATTTCCTAGATGCATACTAGGGTTGTAGCATAAAAGAGAAAACCCAACTTTGTGAGTTCTACCTGCATAACCTTGTCTTACCACATCCCTACAAATGGAATCCCAATCCATATGTAGGGGATTTGAAATTGATGGCCTTTTCTTCTTGGCTAACGAATGAGGAAATGAGGGCATAGGAATTCAAAAAGTACAAAGAAGAGGAGAATCAAGCACCCTTTTGGATAAGAGCAGAGGCTTTCAGGACTAAGGATGTTATAAACAATCTGTAACACCCCTATTTCCCCTAGCTTGTAATTAATCATAAAATAGGATTACCATGCTAAGGCATGTGGACAATGTAAATGTATTATTGTTAAACTGCCCATAACCGACTGTTTGGGGGTGAAGCCTTGAAGTACGAGCTATGATATCTCTAGAGAAAAGAAATCAATTAATAAAGAAAGGACCAGTGGTTGAATCATCAACCACCCCCATGAATGGAAGCATGGTCTAGTTGCAGGATGTCAGCTTGAAGTACCACAGATACCTGCATACCCGAGCTTCCTTCTGACAGAAGGAACAAGAGAGGTGAGAAACCTTCTAGAGAAGAGAAGGTAAGATACATACAGAGACAACAAAAGAGGATACATGGGGACAAGAGCACAAGATCGTAAGAGAGATGTGAGAACCCAGAGGAAGTGACAAGAAAACTGCCTGAAGGACCCGAATGCCAGCTTGGTGTTGAGAAAGCATCTGATAAACCTCACAGGGTCGTTGTGACAGAGAGAGTTTCTCTGAGAGATGGCCTAAATTCCCTAGTGATATCAAGGCTTGGCACGGGTGTGGCTAGAGTGCTAAGAATTAATGCCTCTGAGCCTATGGTTGGGTGGAAAGGCGCACACCCACGGTCAATTGGTTGGATGCAACTTGTAATAGATAAGTATTCTCATACCCTGTGAAATTAAGATGTAAATATGAAATAAAATGGGATATACTGTGAAGGACCCAAGGATTTGTATGTTTGCTTAATGGTTATACCGTATCTCTTTATTCCTGTTTAAATTGTGTATTTAAGCAAGTATGGATTGGATATGTTTTGTATTTGTAAATGCTTGCACCCTATTGTGGCTTAATCTAGATCCACAAACTGTGAGTTTGTCGACCTTGGGCACAGTTTCACGTACGCATATCAAAACTACTATTCGTTTTGAGTCCCTTGGAGGAGGTAATCTTTTAAATCTCAGGAGAGATAGTGCACGTATGCACAGGGTCTCTAGGAGGCAGGCAGAGACCGAGAACCACTTAAGTTCTAGAGTTGACGAATGAGCGTAAGGGGTGTGCGAAAAGATTCTTCCAAGCATTAAGTTCAAGAGAAAGAGTGCAAAGATCTTAAGCCTTTCAGAGCTAACAAAGATAAGGAAGAGTAGCGAGGCTAAAGTATCGAAAGGGAAGGTTCCATGTTTGGAAGATGACCGAAGGAAATCTGTTTAGAAGAAGCCATGGTCTGTTGTGACCGTTGGATATGGGAAAGAGCGTGGGAGTTAACCCTTGGAGTCATTCGGACTTCGCGAGTTTGTCGAACTGAGAAAGTTCATCGTAAGGGAGGTAAAATCCCCAAAGTTAAATCTGAGCCTTAGATCTAAGGATGCTCGGGAACCGTCCTGACCGTCAAATCTAGGAGGTAGACAATAGTCAATTCACTAGAACTATCCATGACTTAAGAATATGACATCGAACATGGATGCAAGTCGTTTGATGGGAGGAGAGGCCATCTCGATCGTTAGATCGACTCAAATACTCACTGGAGTTATCGAATCAAACACCAGCAGCTCGATTTAATCAACGGTTGGGAATCATTGCGGACTGCGAAGGTGAATTTAGCAGATCTGCTAGTTAATGACCCACAATCAAACCACTTCGTTGATATCGTTGGGGATGAAAGATCAACGACTAGGATTAGACTAGATTCGAACGAGTAGTTTTGATATTGCAGAGGTGGGACCCCACAATCACTGTGAACCGTCGATCTATGAATGGAGATCGAGGGTGGGGAATCATTGCGGAGCACAAAGGAAAAAGTAGTGGAAGTGATAGTTTGTGGCCTCCAATTCACTAATGTTGTTGATCTCGTCAGGCTAGAAGATCAACAATTTCGGTTAAACCAAGTTGGGTGAGCACTTTCCAGATTGCAGAGGTCGAACTCTCTAATAAAAAGAATGCATGTTGGGGTCCCAAAATTATTGTGAACCATCGACCGCCATTGAACTTTAATATGAGTTTGATGAGATCCCTGAAACGCAAGGAGTGCATGGGAAATCAAGATCTTCAAGAAGATAAATCTCAGAAGAGATAAGCTCTTTTCAGAAGTGCAGACAAGGTCTAAGAGATGGAATCGTAGGAGGAACAAAGGCCAAGGCCTTTGAATACGTAGAAAATCCTCTATGCTAGAGGAAGCCTAAAGATAAGGAGGAGGAGTGATACCAGTCGTCATATCGGTCATGGAGAGGATTTTGGACCATTAGATCAATATCCAGTGAACAAAGGAAGCACAAAGGAGAGGAACAGATCCCATCCGTTGGATTTTAGCATGAAAGACCAGTAATCATTGGATTCAGAAGTAAGTGAACGAGACTTAACCCTTGTGTATGCAGGAGAGTGGACTTGTCAAAGTCTTGAAGTAATTTGGGACCGTCCATCATCAAGGAGGACAGGTGGCATAATATCCACAACTTCGGAGGTTTGTGGACAAGGAGGAGGAAAAACAACTGAAGTCAATCTTAGTCGTTGATCACCAGGGGGATACGTGTCAAGAGATCTTGTATTTTGGGTAAAAGCACTCTGGAGAAATGGGTGCTGAAGAGACGAAGCACCAAGGATGATTTTAGGGGCTAAATTTTTCTCATGGGATAATTTTCCATGGTTTTTCCAAAAATGAGATTCTCTATTTTGAAAATGATTCGCACAAATTCTATAGGATAAAATTATTTTACCTTAAAATCCACCCAAATTTTATAAAAACTATATAAAATCCTTAGAAATTTGAATATTTTTACAAAAATATCGCCAATCATTTATAGTTGGCATATGAAGGATTAGTAAGATTCACCAAGGTTTCTACATTTTAAAATAAATTTCCATCCTTAAAAT
>ML780502.1:54865-72919 GCA_009831015.1 Picea engelmannii | reverse complement strand
TAAAAACTATATAAAATCCTTAGAAATTTGAATATTTTTACAAAAATATCGCCAATCATTTATAGTTGGCATATGAAGGATTAGTAAGATTCACCAAGGTTTCTACATTTTAAAATAAATTTCCATCCTTAAAATCATCCCTGCGAAGCGCCGAAAAGCCAAAGGGCCGAAGAGCCGAAGAGACGAAGGTATCTGGACATTAGATCCAAAGAGACACATGGTGACAGATCATGAAATCCAGTAGTAAGCACTCCGATAGAACGCAAAGGAGAAGAGTTTGAAATCGTCGAATCCTGAACATCTGAAGAAGCCGAGAATCATCGATCTGCGAGAGGACAGATGTCATCATATCGCGGACTCCGGGTAAAACCATTTTGGGAGAAAGAGAGAGTGAGGAAAACTGATATCTAAGATCTTCGAAGGCCGAAGACCCGAAGGAGACAAGGGCAGTTGATTTAGAGAGGACATGCATTAATAGATCGCGAGCTCCGGGTGAATCACACTGAAGTTTCAGTTGAGAATTGAGATTCCCGAACCTCGAAGACCTGAAGTGAATCTGGACTGCTAGATCTAGAGGGACGCGTGGCGACGGATCGTGGAATCTAGAGAAATATGTTCAAGTGTTTTCAGTCGATATTTGAGACTCTTGAATTTCAGAGAGCCGAAGTAAATCTCAACCGTCTGATCATCAAAATTTTATCTCAGTTTTCAGATCGTCCGAAGTAAATCTCAAGCATCGGATTGTCTAAGGTGAATTTGGACCGTCTGATCCAGAAGAGACATGGCGTAGATCGGTGGATTCCATACAAGTCCCGAAGTAATTCATAGACATTAGATCAAGAGGAAAGGTGGCATAAATCTATAGATTTCGGGTAAAGACCCGAAGCAAGACTCAATCGTTCGATTCAAGTCGACACGCAACAGGAATCCACCTACTTCGATGGGAAGTGAAGTTTGAGATTTGAGATCTCATAAGTCTGGAGACTTGAAGGAAATCTCGACCGTTGATTGAGAAAAGGGCCGCAGGAACGTTGATCTAGTTGAAAGGTCAAACCCCCGAAGAAGAGGTAGAGTCACTAATTGAGAAGGAAAGGTGTCCGAAAATCATCGACTTCGAAAGATTGATGTATGGAAGAAAGGAAAGTTTGATACTTGAGAATTATGAATTCCGGAATTCTGAAACAAATCACAACCGTTGATTTGAAAGAGGTCAGATCTAATCCGCAAATTTGAAAGGGATATATCTGAGCCGTCATTTTAGAGGCACCGTCAAGATCATGAGATCAACGGACCTGTAGCATTGCAGGAATTGGAGATGCGTGAACTTAAAAAAGTTGAAGGCGGGCCGCAATCCAAACCACAGTTTTGAAGAAAGGACACGTGAAGGCTTGAGGAGAATTATGGGCCGAAAGGTAGTTTGGTTTCAAACCACCTTTGGCTGCGTCCACATTTGTGTGTTTGCGCGAGGTTATCACCGAAGGTCACCTCAAGGAGGGGCTTATCAGAAAAGAGGCTAGCACCAAAACTTAGATATTCCCCAAGTGCGAAGGGAAGGTTGCGATTACCATTAGACCTGCGCTCGGAAGTCGAAAGGGTCTGTGTTTAATTATAGAGAGAGACCATTAGGGTCTTAGAGAGTTGATGCAGGAGCATCGTAAGCAAGCCAACAAAGTAAGAGAAAGAGCGGATGACAACTGGATATGCACCAATGCACATTTTGAAAGCATTTTGAATTTGAAAGGACAAGACATAAATGTAATATCTTGAAAGGATGCATTCACATTTATGTTTTGAGTTGTAATGCAAATCTGGAGGGTTGCTCTCATCTGTTTGTTGGAGGCATTTATTGTAATAAATGTAAAGTAGTTGTATCTTTTATTTCGATTAGATATCTTAGAGTGTAGGAGGAAAAACTCTAGAAAGGTCCCTTGCATGTATTGTATTGTAGGATTATTCTCATTGTAAGAGAAGAGATATAGAGAAAGAGAATAGAAGAACAAAGATTGTAGAAGAGTTTATAAGAAGATAACTGATGCTATAGAACCCATGTACATATGCACTTGGATTAATATAAGGAATCTTTGATCCAAATTTCATGGTGTTTATAAATCCTGTTTACATCTATTGAATGGTATGTTTGCAGTTAATTCCAGTCTCTGTTATGAATTTGTTTCGATGTTGTGTGTATGTATGATTTCATGATTGACTATATGAAGTATTTGAGAGGGAGAGAATGAGTTTCAATTGTTTCTCATCTTGAGAATTCCTGCAAGGAGTGAAGTGGAAGTCTACAAAGTGTGCATTGATAGGTTTTGAGTTTTACCTTAGACAAGCTCAAGAGATATACTGTTGTTCTCATACCAGTAGAAGTGTGAGTATAGCACATAGTCGTGCAAGGAGTGCGTAGGCAGGTTGAAATCTTATACTTTTCCAACCCAAGTGAGGGGTTGAAAAATTTATGTTGCAAGGAGTGCACAAAAGAGGAAGACGTCAGATAACCAGAGGTTATCGTGAGTTCCACAAGGAGTGTGCGCAAAGAACCCTTGGAATTCTTGAGTTTGTAGTAGAAGCCAAGCTCAGGAGGGATAGAGGATTTGAAGAGTTCGAAGGAAGATGAAGATGAAGTCAGCTTGCAGAATCAAGCTCAGGAGAAAGAAGGCCAAGTGATTTGGCCAGTTGTTATCAAGAAATTGAACGGACGATGGAATTTCTCGGAGGAAGAAATATTGAAATCTTGTCAGTTGTTGGATCTAGTAGATCAGCGAAGGGGATAAGGTTGATAATCTTTCAGCACTCACAAGCCTCGGAGGAATAGTATCCGTTGGATCTGGATCAATGGGATTCGTTGGTCTCTTGATTTAAGATCTCGACATTTCGAAAGTTGGGAGTTAGAGCATTGGTCTTGCGTTATAGAAACAGTCCCGACATCGTGAAACATGAAGTCGCAACATGATCGTGGTCATTGATCAAGGGGAAGGCACATGACGATCATATCTAGTCCCGGGGAGAGGTTCCACATCGGGTTTCGGGGTTTCGTGGATGTGGAGTGTTGGGTTTGTATCACGCCAATACCCCTAAAATCGCGAAATACCTTTTCGGGGAAAGGTTGTGATCACATTGGTTGGTCACGTGAGTAAGATTTCACACCTGGTACTTGTTTGCATAGGCGTAGCTCCTAAGAAGGACCTGTGGTTACAAGTGTGAATATTGCAGCTAGGAATTGAAGAGCCATTTTGAAGAGAGTGTGAAGATAACATAGTAGTTTGCATGACTATTTTCATAACAAGTATTATAGCACTAACAAGGCGATTATCATGTTAATTAACATAACAATTAATATAACAATAGTGAGGCAATTTATATGATGGTTAACATAACGATTAATAGCGCAAAAACAAGGCAATTTGCATAACTGTTAACCATTTAACTCGTTGCGACATTTAATCAATAAGTAGGAATCTGCTGACCATTCACAGTGTTGTAGCAATTGTTCTGGCATTTAGTAAGGCAATTAATATAGCATTTAACATTGCAATTAACAAGACAATTAACTGTAGCAATTGTTATGGTAAATTCATGGTCATTCTAGCAAGCTTAGTCAACATTCTAAAGAAAAAAATCATGAGTAATTATAGCAATCTCTGGCAACATTCTAAAGGAAAAATCGTGGGTAATTACAACCAGCTCCGACAACATTCTACAGGCAAAATCGTGGGTATTTAAACAACAATCTAAGTCAATATTTAAAAGCAAAAACATGGGTAATTTTAACAACAATCTCTTCACATTTTAAAGTAAAAAATCGTGGGCAATTCAACAGCATCTCAGTCATGTTTTGGATGGAAAATCGTGAGCATTTAAACATCAATCTCAGTCACGTTTTGAATGGAAAATTCGTGAGCATTTAAACATCAATCACAGTCTCAATTTAAAAGAGAAAAACACGTACAGGGACACCCCAGAAGGACATTCATGGCTATCCGTATATTAAATATGCAGAATGATGTGCCCAAAACGCACCAGAAGGAACTCCATGTTGCCATCATCATTTAAAAGGGAAAAACGCTGGAAAAATGTAGACATGGAAATGAATTTGTTTTCCATTGGTAGGATGGCAATGCCACGCAGACAGGAATACAAAAAAAAACATTTTTCATCTCCCGGACACTAATATAAAATGCAGATAGGAAATCAAACGTTCTTCCCATTGCCAGAGTACCAATACAACGCAGACAGGAATACAAAAAAACTGTTTTTTGTCTCCCGGACACCAATATAAAATGCAGATAGGAAATCAAACGTTCTTCCCATTCTCAGAGTACCAATACAATGCAGAAAAGAATACAAAAACATTTTTCATCTCCCAGACACCAATATAAAATGCATATAGGAAATCAAACATTCTTCCCATTGCCAGAGTACCAATACAATGCACACAGGAATACAATGCACATAGGAGGTTCACCGTGGTGTACCACCCTGAGGCCTGATTCACAAATTTCTTGTCTTCCCTCCACCAGAATGCCAACAATAGACTGGTATTATGGCGTTCATAGAACACCAGAACAAAATCCTTTTTCATCCTAACTTTGACGTCCTTAAGTTTGTAGTATGCGCCTACTTTTGTTGGCAAGAAGACATCAATACACTCTCCATCTTTTTTATTTAGCCATGATTTCTCTGTGTCGGCATGATGGATGATCCATTCTAGAGTTTCCACACACGGTAAGACATGGGTCCTAGCTGCCACCATATATAATGAAGAACACCTAATGTTCTGGAACATTTGGTCATCCAACGACCTCACCTCCAGGTTGCTATGAGACACGAATTATGGGAAATATTCATTATGCATTTTTTTGTATAAATCAAGCCAGGAGGGCAGAGTTAATCTAGATGCAATGCTATTGTCTGTATATTTGAAAAGTGGAGGTGGGCTCACTAGCTTTTTCTGTGACATTTTGACCATCGACTCCGCCTTTGGGGAAAACTCCAATTTCTTAGTAGCTAAGATGGATGCCTCTCTGACTTGCTCATTTCCTCCCTTCATGGTCTTTGGTGATCGACGTGTTAATGGTCATCTCAGTGGCATATTTCTTGCAATACAACAACTTAACTCAATATCACTTCTATCGACAAAACTACAGAGGAAATTATCACAAATACTTGTGTGTGAAGATTTTCCTGGGTCGAGTACTCACTAGTCCCGAGATTTGCGATAAATACAACACAACTCAATCCTTAAGGGAAACTGGATCAACGTGACTTATCATGAAAAAATTAAATAGTTCTGTGTGAATTATGAAATCATTCACAAATACATTCAAATAAATATTAGTTATCCCCTCACACCCGAACTCATCACCCTTTAGCACATAAAATCTACTCTAGATATTTATATATTTCTTACATCGCGTTTACCAACCTTAGAAGTAAATGCAATGAGTGAATTGACGACGCAAAGGGAGGTTGGAATGGTTTATCGAGGGTTTCAAATGATCGTTGATTGGTGCACAACAGTATTTAAGATCGAGAGTCAGGCATTCTACTCAGTCGAGGATTTTAAAGATTTACACATGTTCAAAGTGCCAATACTGGTGGAGACGGAGGTATAACATTCCAGTGCATGCAATTTAATCGTGATACGGGTGCAACATCTATTAAATCATCATAAATATCAGAATGTGTGCAAATGGGAAATATATAGATGAACAATCCTGATGAGTTCGAAGGTCTTCAGAGAGACCCAACTGATGGCCCAAATTGATCATCAATAATCATTGATCAGGCATAAAAAAGGAGAAGGGCATGAGTTGAAGGATAAGTTTTTTCCTTTTCTGATTTTCCAACGCCAACGTCTATCGATGTTTGATGTCAGCCAAATCGTTTGCACCTTTTTTCTGTGAACATCATCGGGTGTTGATGGTCGATGTTAATTGGTGTTGGGCGACAACCTCTTGGATTTTCCGACAAGTGTTTTTTTGTTGATATCGTCGATGCCCGACACTCTCGGTGTCGACCCTTTTATGAGTGAGCTACACATTTGCACGAATGCTATTTGAAACGACCGATGCCCGATGTTAATCTACGTCGGCGTATTAGAGCAGTGACCGTTGGGTGTTGGATAACTTTGCTTCTAGCAGTGATGCCAAAGACATTTCTAGGAAAATCATTAAGTATGTTATGTTTTTTTCTGGTCTTGTGCAAAATATGAGATTTTTTTGGATTTTTTTGGTTATGTAAAGGAAATTCAAACCGTAAGAAAAAAAATAGACTAGGCAAAAAATGGTAAATATGCAACTTACATAGAATCAAAAGGAGACAAGGCAAACAAATGAAAGAAAACATGCTACCCAAAAGTTGAAAATTTTAAGGGTGTTTTGAGTGTTCAACACACCGCACTAGAACAACAGGTTCTCTACAAGTATACAAGTTTTTGGAATGAAATTTCATCGTTAAGGTACTCAAAACTTGCACAAACAAAAGCATATAACTTATGTTTTGTTGGAAGAATAACATACCACTCTTATAAAAAATAAAATTTGACATAGTTATTCACAATTTCTATGAATCAAAGTTGTATATTCAGAAAGATAATTCAATTTCCTACTTTTCATCTTCTTACACCATATTCAAATTCATTATAAACGTACCTTGAATAATCCCTCCAAGTTAATAGATTGTTGTTTTTCCATGTTTTCATTACCACTAACGTGTCATGAAAGACCATCATTAGCTTGCACTCACCCATATATATACACACACACACACACACACACACACACACACACACACACACACACACACACACACACATATATGGACCGCTTGCAGTGTCACAACTTTTTGGGTCTTTGGGTGTACCATGTGTAGGAAAAAAATCATCTCCATCCCATGATTCTGAATGCAGTATGCCCATTATACAAATTGGAGCTTACATCTTTCTTCCAACACATTTAGTCTTCCTCAAATTCACATGATCCTATGATTGAAATTTAGATCATCTCTAGTTAACCTTTTGTTCATCGAATCAGTGATATAATCTTTAAGCTTAATTTCACTTACATGTACCTGGATCGGATGCACAAGTCTGTGAGTGACTTGTATTTTATTGCACACCGACAAGCCAATAATCCAAAGAACCATATTGTCGATTATATCTAGCAAGTATCGGGAGGGTTAAATAAAGAAAGTAACTTTGACACTGATTCACTACCGTCGTCATGCATCTTTCAAGTGGCATAAAGGTAGAGGAGATATTCCAATAGGTTTAATCTCTTTCACTGCTCTTCACTTATTCTTTCTAGAGTAGACCCCTCCCAATTAATATATGGTCGAGTGCATAGAGTCTCTCTTCTCATTTCGAGCCATGATGATGCAATTATGTAGCATGCAGGCTGAAGCGTGAGAGGGAAGAAAATACCAGGGCCTCGAGATTATAAATTTCGATTCCCACCGCACATAGTCACAAATTGTTCCCATACAAGGTCTTTGGGCATGTTGGGAAAAGCTCATCTCTATCGCATCTGTAATCCCACAAGTTGAAAACTAAACCTTGAGAAGAAAAGATTGAGATTCAAGAAAATTGAACATTGAGAAAAAAAAATTGAGATTCAAGATTGGTATAAATTGCACAATGTTTTTGAAATAAGCATTGCATGCTTTTGTTGTTGAATGTAAATTGTGAGTGTATGGTCTTGGAAATTGTGAATGTATAAGAGCATATTATTGTCTAAAAGCATATTATATATTATATAGAACATAAATTACAAGGAATTTGATATTTTCTACTTTCTATATTGATTGTTGCATTGTTGAGTGATTGCGTGTTTTAAACACTCAACAATTATTTTGAATTTTTCTACTTTCTATATTGATTCGCAATGACGTGTTTTAAACACTCAATATGTATTTTGATTTTTCTAGTTTCTATATTGATTCTGTAACAGGCCAAGTTAAACTCCATAATATACACAGAACACAGAGAACACAAATCAATTTTTCTTATTCAAAAAATGGATGCGGATACATTATTTATAGGCGAATGCGGATAGGTGAACCGACGATTAGTTGAACCGTCTAATAGTTGAACCGAACCGTTGGATTAGTTAACAGTTGTAACAGTTAACATTCCCCCCTTAATCCGAAGTTCGTTCTTACCTGAAAAACTGCCACTACTTGACAATCACATGTGTCAAGCGAATATTCAGAGGGCTGGTTGAAGATGCTCTCTGAACTCTGAAAAGAAAATAGAAGAAGTTGATGTCTTCTACTAAATTGGTGGTTTAAGGTTGACCACAAACTCATCTGGTGGTTTTAGGATGACCACAAACCAATCTGGCGGTTTCAGGATGACCACAAACCAAATGTCTAGCATAAGCTGATGTCTTCTACTAAATGGCATGGTTTTAAGTTGACCATAAACTAACAAGAGCTCAAGGCTCAAAAATCTGAAAATATAACAAGCAAAACTTCATGTCTTCTGCTCAATTGGTGGTTTTAAGATGACCACAAACCATATCAAAAACAATATCATTTGTTCACAGGCTCTAAATCAAACTTGGAACCTGACTCAAAATCAAACTTGGAACCTGACTCAACTAGATTTCCCCATTGTCAGGGACAAGTGGTTCCAATTCTCTTGACCGTCATTCACAAGTTCCAAGAAGAGATCCAGCACATCAAACTGTCTTCCGGCGGAGTCTGAAGACTCGATCTTCAACTCAGAAGACTACATCAACTGGGCCCCGATCATACCCTAAATCATCAAATCTTGAAAAACATTCATGTCCATCAACTGCAGAAATATCTCCAATCAAGTACGACTGTACTTGTGTATAAATTCGACAATAAGACTGCTCCAATAATTTGGCTTCCAAACGCCAACGCCAATTCCCTAACCATTCAAAATTAATTTGTTTCCGCTTGCGCTTTTGGCACCGTATTGAGGGATGATTTGTCTTCCCACAAAATTTGCATGGATGAAGATCAAAACAGTTTGACTTATTATGGCCAAACCGGTGACAGTGTTTGTACTGTATGGATTTTTTATCTGACATATGATCTGGAATATCTGTAACAACATCTTCATCAACAATATCCTGTACCTGTTCCTTACCAATATCCTCAAGCTCTGTCGTCTTTTCTTCATTCAAAAAGCCTCCACTCACAAAGCAAACAGGTTCACTATAATTAGGAAAATGAAAAAGGTTGTCAGCCTCCTGTACATAACCTAATCCATATCGATTTCGTTTAAATCGTAATTCTTCCCATGGTCGAACAATACATTTATCCGCAACTTTTTCTGACATAGGGACTTCATCTAACTGATCTTCGTGTTTATGAATTTCATTACTAGTCAACTAAGCTTCTTCATTCTCATCCTTGATGTCATTAAAATCACATTGTTGGTGTCGAAGCAAACTTAACTCATCAGACAACAACTTGTTTTGATGTTTGAACATATCAATCTTCTTCTGCATTACTTGTAAACAAGTAATCACTTTGCTGAGGGTGCACTTGTTTATTGCAATTGTAGATTTCGTAGTTGAGTTAATTAATGTGCGCAATAGTGTAAATAGTTCTTCAATTCTTGCCATTATGCAGAATATGGAAGAGAGATGCTTGTATGTTGATGTCACAAAATTCACTTGTGTATCCTGCTGTGCATGTCAAGAGTGATCATCCGATGCATAAATGTGCCCAAAACTACAGGATAATCAATGACTCACACACAGATCCTAAGATAGACCCCCTTATTCAATTTCGGGTGGGTCAAAGAGGACTCCTTATAACACCTTTACAACAAGTCTTCAAATAAATAACAAACCCTTATAACTCCAATTACAAACAATTTTGTATTTGCAAACATTCTTATAACTCCTTAAATTCCATTGCAAAAAGAATACACCTTATAACTCTTTAAGTTTCCCTTGAAATAATTTTTTTATAACTTAATGAAATCACTCATCACTCCCAAAAATAAAAAACTTGTTGAAAATCTTTCATACACTTATTACTCCCAAAATCTTAGAAATACTTTCATAAAATTAACCCTCCATACTTTAATGTTCTTTAAGAAATGTAAAGTTCTATAACCAAAGATGGCTAAATTAGTGGAACCATAAATTTATATGCCTCTCAACTATTTCTCCATATGATGCTTTGGAAATGACGTCATATAACCTTTTATAATTTTGAGAGGAGTTTTAAAGGGAAGTTTATAAAATCATAAAAATGAAGATCACCTCATTAATTTCCAAGATCCGTCCAAGTTGAAGTTTCTCTTTTTGCCAACGTTCCTTCTTTTATGCGGATGTTTCTTGCTCCAACAGAGATTGCAGGGCGTAAGGGTACGCGTAGGATTAACACCTTGAAGCTTCTCAATAAAACAGATCGGTCACATTTTCCAGCGAAGATTTGTGCCATTAAATAAAACAAAGATGAACTAGATTCTTCTTGCCATTAAATAAAACAAATATCACTTATGTGTTTCAGATCAGCGCTCCACGCCCTCTTCTGACGTGGGTGCTCCACGCCATGCTCAATGAAAGATCCATCTTTTGTTCCAATCCTTCCAACAATTCAAGAATCTCCTCGGAGCAGCCAACAAATTCACCAGTAGCATTCCTTCTCTCCTCCACGCAAAGGCCGCGAGCGATCTCCCTTTCTCCTTTTCGGCACACCAACATCAATTTCCCATGGAGAGCAGCGATCCGATTAGCAAGAACGATCCACCTCTCACAATTTCTCAGCGGTTCTCATTAACTTGGCTCTGATACCACTGTAACAGGCCAAGTTAAACTCCATAATATACACAGAACACAGAGAACACATCAATTTTTCTTATTCAAAAAATGGATGCGGATACATTATTTATAGGCGGATGCAGACAGGTGAACCGACAGTTAGTTGAACCATAGTTGAACCGAACCGTCGGATTAGTTAACAGTTGTAACAGTTAACAGATTCTTGCATTGTTGAGTGATGGCGTTGAAATCACAATTTTTATTTTTTTTATATGTATGTTTTTATAACTGAAATTTTAATTAGAAAAGGTTAAAAAGTCAAAGGTTTACGCAACCCACACTAAAAGGTTAAAAAGTCAAAGGTTTACGCAACCCACACTAAAAGGTTAAAAAGTCAAAGGTTTATAGGTATAAATTTGATGTTAACTCTTATTTATTTATTAAATAGAAAAGGTTAAAAAGTCAAAGGTTTACGCAACCCACACTAAAAGGTTAAAAAGTCAAAGGTTTACACTACCAGGGTATAAATTTGATGTTAACTCTTATTTATTTATTAAATAATTTTTTTTTAATGATTACCTTTTTCCAAAAGGTTAAAAAGTCAAACGTTTACACTTGATGTTAACTCTTATTTATTTATTAAAGTAATTTTTTTTAATGATAACTCTTTTTTCAAAACTGCTCATTTAAATATTATGTTGATTCCAAAAGAAAAAAAAGCTCATTTAAATATTATGTTAATTCCAAAAGAAGAGACAAGGACAGTTTTGAAAAAACAATCATCATAAAAAAAAATACTTTAATAAATAAGTGTGAACATCAAATTTATACCATGTTTAAACATTTGACTTTTAAACCTTTTCTAATTAAAAAAAATTGTGATTTAAGCGTCATGACTCAACAATGCAATAATCGATATAGAAATCAGATAAATCAAAATACAAGTTGAGTGTTCAAAACACGCTATCGCTCAACAATGCAAGAATCAATATAGAAAGTAGAAAAATTCAAAATAACTATTGAGTGTTTAAAACACGCAACAAAAATCAATATAGAAAGTAAAAAAATCAAAATACCTGGTTGAGTGTTTTACAAGCCATCATTCAACAATGAAATATTCGATGTAAAAAGCAAAAAACAAGTTTATCATTTTTCATCTTGATCATTATTTCATTTTCCAACGAAGATGAACATTAACACGAGGATAAATCTTACTTTGGATGGGGTGCCACGTAGTACAGCTTGAACATGTGGTGGAGAGCCTGGCAGGGCCTTAAATATAGGTCACCGATGCCCATCTCCTCACCAGTAAGATGGGAACAAGCCCGAACAGCTAGGTCAATGGGAAGAGTTCTCTCGCACACATGAGTAGGACAGACGCACAGGGCACTAGGGGGATAACCATTATGGCTAATCCTGTCACGATCACCCTCATGTTTATAACCGGTTATGAATGGGAGATGAGGCATTGTGAATTCGACCGGCCGAAGTCTGAGTCCTCTGAGCACTGGTGTAAAGCTAGCCACCCGGTTGACGTTCTGGTCATAGTTCTGCTCATCCACATGCCGAGGGAAAGAGGCCGACCTCGTAGAGGCACAGCCTGGTATGCTTTCGATGCTCCCCGGAAGAGACAATAGAAATTCGAGAGGGCGTTGTCCATAGCTCAGACGTAGAGAGTCTACAAACACAGAAAGCCCAGGACGCCTCCCATGGCCTATGTGGAGGAGGTTTCCCCAGAAGAACCAATCCAGATTCCTCCGAAACACCTCCTCTTCATTGTTCCTGACAATTGGAATCCGCCAACCAGCTTTCTGGGCGAAGCTAAGCAACGGGCCACAGGGACACCACACAGTCATAAGGAAGGTGACCAGATGAAGCAACCCACCACTTGCTATGTCGAAGAAGAAATCTCGGAAGGTGTGGACGCGATGATGACTTTAGCAGCAGGTAAATTCTCCATGGATGCGGATCACCAGGAAGCTCAAAGCGGACAACAAGATAGACGCAAAATAGGAGAGGCGGAGGATAGATGGGTGAGGGAGGTGGCAGGGCTCTTGCGCCACGTCCTCGCTCCATCATGCAGGAAGTATGGCGTGTCCAGCCGCTATTCCTCCACCCAGAACACTTGGAGCTGATATTTGAAACGAGAAGCCTGGTGGAGGACCAAATCCACCGTAGCCTCCAAATCAACCAGCGCCTAGACATTATGTATGATCCTACTCCGAGACATCCCAGGATGACGATGCCAAACATGTGCAGAACCCTTCGTGCTGCTAGCTAGAGCAGAAAAGAATGAAGGAGATGCTGAACCCATCGGGTAATTGCCACAGTTAATGATTCTGGTTAGAGGCACTGTTTTGTTTAGAACTAGGTCTCTAACTCTGTCAAAATTTCAAAATGTTGTTAGGAGTAAGATAAATGAATATGTTTAGACTCATGGCTGCCATATCTCCTGATTTCGGGTAGGACAGATGGCAGGCCGTTTTTTGAAACAAGTTGCATAGGAAGCCAATTGTCTCGGTTTCCGTTTTTTGGCAGGACAGTTGGCATTCCAAAAGTTTTTGTAAGACTGCACAGTTAATACAATAGGATCCTCCTATTTTACTTGAAAAGAAAAACAAGAGGATAAGTCTTTATATTCTAGCTTTATGGACTAGTATAATTGGTGAAACTTCTAGTTCAAACCTTGTGTTTATGAGATTACTGTTTAACATCTTTATCATCCACAAAAAGTGAAAAAGTATTGGTGAGTTTTCCATGCCTATTTCCCTCGTAAAAGAATCTCCATACTCCATTTTTTTTAATTTATTTTTCACAATTATCGCCAAAATCCAACTGAACGGTGAAAAGTTGTTTAATACGGCCCATCCAATCCAACACTTTTAATAAATTTTATTAATTGGTCTTGAACCTGTAATGATTTCACAACAGTTTGGAGAAGCCCTATACGGGTTTGTACTATGTAGTAGCAAGTGAAAATTCCATTATAAAATATAAACATGCAATCCATTAATCTGAGCAGACAAACGTGAGAAATGGATTCGGCGCAGAGCCCAGATGGGAATGCGGGCGATTTTATTTCTCCAATTATCAGTTTCTTCTTCCGCAGCCGGCTGCTGTTGCGCGTCCCTGCTGTGATGTTTTGCGTACCTTGTGTAGTGAGCATCGTGCTCATGCTGTTGACTACCAAAGGAATTACCATAGATATTCTCCTCACAGTCCATGGCGGGTTACTTGTCCCTTTATTGGCCTGGAGACTGAGCTGCGTATGGCATAAACTGCAGAAAGAAGGATCTGCGCCGAAACGGATTGAAGGTGCCATTGAATTCGATGAAGAATATCTAAAGAATCTGACTGGCCTTCCAACAATATTCACTTACGAGACCGTGGAGATTGCCACAGGTGGATTCAGCAAAGAGATTGGAAAGGGAGGATTCGGGGTTGTTTATGGAGGAATTTTGAAGGATGGTACAGCGGTGGCTGTGAAATGTCTGGTGAACCAGTCCAGGCAGGGACTGGCAGAATTCTGTGCAGAAATCGCCACCGTATCATCCATCAATCATTCCAGTCTTGTGAGATTGCATGGTATTTGTGTAGAAGGTGCACATCGTATTCTGGTGTACGAATTCATCGCCAACGGATCTCTTGATAGATGGCTGTTCGGCTCAGACAAATGGCTCGATTGGAAGACTAGATATTCAATTGCTCTCGATACCGCCCGGGGACTTGCCTACCTGCACGAAGAGTCCAGGCTTTGTATTCTGCATCTGGATGTTAAGCCTCAGAACATTCTGGTGGATGAGGATTTCAGGGCGAAAGTCTCCGATTTCGGCATGGCGAGGTGTCTAAAAAGAGATATAGAAAGCCACCTGGTGACAGGGGTGAGGGGGACGCCGGGATACATGGCGCCCGAATGGTTTTTTAGGGCCGCAGTCACCTCCAAGAACGATGTCTTCAGCTACGGGATGGTACTTCTTGAGATTATCAGCGGGCGCAGGAACGTCGATAACTCTCAGGATTCGGACAACTGGTATTTTCCTTCTATTGCTATTAACAAAGCGAGGCAAGGAGAAATGGAAGAATTGATCGAGAGTGGACTGGATTTGAAAAGGCCGGAGGATATGGAGGAGGCGTACAGGTTGGTAAAGACGGCCTTATGGTGTATTCAAAGCAATCCGGCGCTAAGGCCTTCCATGGGAACAGTGGTGCGAATATTAGAGGGGAACTTGAACATAATGGATCCTCCGTTAGACTGCACATTCCCTTTTACCCCATCTGCAGTTTATGTGAATCCCACCAGCTATAGCGCTCTAACCATTGCTGATGAGATGGACTCGGACATGGCCTGTGAAGGTATCCAAGAGGTTTCTCAACTTGGGATTGGAATTCCTTAAACAAATCCAAGAGGTTTCCGGTGAAGAGGTTTCTAAACTTGGGAATGGGATTCCTTAAACTGCTTTTCAATCTGGAAGCTTGTCATGCCTTTCTAAACTTGGGAATGGGATTCCTTAAACTGCTTTTCAATCTGGAAGCTTGTCATGCCTTTGTGAATGTAAGATATCATCGTCATGCCTTTCTAAACTTGGGAATGGGATTCCTTAAACTGCTTTTCAATCTGGAAGCTTGTCATGCCTATGTGAATGTAAGATATCATCTTCCTTCATTATGATTACATATAAATCTCCATTTTTCTCAGTTTTGTTTTACTAATTTTTGTTATGGTGGTAGTTTAAACCTTCTACAGAATTGTTAAATTCTTAAATTTGAGTGATTATTTTTGTATAATCCTTAAATTTGAGTGATTATTTCTGTATAATCCTTAAACTTGGGAATGGGATTCCTTAACTGCTTTTCAATCTGGAAGCTTGTCATGCCTTTGTGAATGTAAGATATCATCTTCCTTCATTATGATTACATATAAATCTCCATTTTTCTCCATTGTGTTTTACTATGTTTTTGGCTATGGTCGTAGTTTAAACTTTCTACAGAATTGTTAAATCCTTTAAATTTGAGTGATTATTTCTATATAATTCTAGTGTTTAGATTTTTTCCACATGCTGAATCCATTTCTGCATTCAGAAATAATTTTTAAACACAACAGTGATTTTAAACAGAGTTATATCTAGGTGAAAAAAACTATTTAATAGAACAAATAAACAACACCTTTAAAATAAAATATATTTGTGTAATTTAATGACAATGGTTTTATAAAAATATATCTTTTTATTCAGATTTTGAAAATTTTCATTAAAAATAATATTTATTTAATTGTACTAACCAAATGCTCTACAATTTCAATTTCAATACAACATAGATGTAATCAAATATTAAATAAAATTAAATCTACTCAATTAAAAAAACCATCTTAAAATCTGTTAACCAACTCCTATAACCACTGAATCCAAATTTAAAATAAATTTACAGTGATTATCAAACACCAACTAATTCAATACATTATATTAAATATATTTAAATAAATAAAAATCTAAAAAATATTTTCTCCAAAGTGCAAACCACTTTTTAATAATAAAATAAAATCAACCTTTAAATAATTTAGATATTAAATTAATATGAAACATATTATAACATATCATAGTCATGTTATAAATGATTTGTTTTTATGTGAATTGGGTGTAGCTTGGATGGTTGTAAGGAATGATTGTTATTCTCCCCACTAATGTTCAATTCTCATAATGATGTTAATAAAGTTCATAATGAGTTTGTTTTTCATTGTCAACCCTTTAAGTGTCACTAGGTAGCTATTGAAGCAATTTTGGGAAGCATTGTCTTCCATGTTGGTTATGGATTTTTTTTCATGCCCATAATAAGTTTTCCACCCTCCATTTATCATTTTCTCAATATTATAGTATCATTTAAGCTTATGATCAATATAGATTCAAGATATTTGTAAGAAGACACTTCCTCCAAGTTATTGTTATCATTTACAAAAGTATTGTTGGTGATAATTTTGGATTAAATTATCATGACTTTAGTCATACCCATATTAGAAGTCATACCCATATTAGAGTACAAATCCTTGAGGATTCTTAGTTGCTTATCGAGATCATAGAAACTCCTCACCATAAGAACAATATCATCGACATATGTCAAAAAAGGTAGGGGACAACCGATAGTCTTACTTGACTCCTATATTACAATTAATTTCTTCTAACCAAGCCTTAATATTGTTAAACTTGACAATAATGTTCTCATAAAACCTTACCACATCAACTTAACTCAAAAGAAACTTTTAACTTTTCTAACTTGTTCCAAAGATCCTCGACACCCTATAAAGAGATTTTTGAAAATCAACTAAACTAAAAAAACAAGTTTTTTTTTTTTTAATATGTTGATAATATTTAAAAATTAAAAATAATAAATATATTTTTAAATGTGAATTTGAGTAAAATATTTTAATGTAAATTTTAAAGAGAAAAATAAAAATATATAGGCATATTTATGAAGGTTCGACTATAACTTTCATCTTAGTGGATTTTTAGTGAAAATGACTCAAAAGCCATGGCTGTTCTTTGATGAACGTGAAGATCAAAGTAAGTCATAAATGTATCGTGAAAAGTCCCAAAACGTGCGTTGAAACCATTATCCTCTCTTACTGCCTTTATAATGAAAACGACTCGGAATCCATGGCCGTTCGCTCATAAACCTTAAAAAAATCAAAGTTATATATATATAAATATATCCTGGAAAGTCCAAAGCATATATATTTATATATATCCTGAAAAGTCCAAAACTGTCTTTATAATGAAAACGACTCGGAATCCGTCTAAAACGTCTATATATTTATATATATCTTGAAAAGTCTAAAACGTCTGTTGAAATTATGTACCATCTTAAAAATAATAATAAATATTTTATTATTATTTCAAAGTTATATATATATATATATCTTGGAAAGTTCAAAGCATATATATTTATATATATTTTGGAAAGTCTAAAATATATTTATATATATCCAGTCTAAGTGGGTCTAATGGTTAAGAACATGTGTTTTTTCTTAAGAAGTCACAGATTCAAATCCAGAGAGGGGTAGGGTATGTATACCTTCGTAGACTTTACCAGTGAAATCGTTGAACGAAGAGAGATCCTTGTCCCACAAATAAATGAATCTCATACACCAATTTGGTGTGCTGACTTGGCCGTGACCTTATATATATATATATATATATATATATATCCTGAAAAGTCAGTTAAAATTATATACCATCTTAAAAATAATAATAAATATTTTATTATTATTTCAAAATTATATATATATATATATATATATTTTTTTTGAAAGTCCAAA